>PVJD01010664.1:0-51837 GCA_004026545.1 Mormoops blainvillei
CAATGTCAGTTTGTTCTTCACTTTAATGTCTCCGGTTACATTTAACTTGCTTGTTCGTTCTGTTGATTAGTCTCCACGTATAGGTAAAATCATATGGTATTTGTCTTTCTCCTCAGAAAACTAAAAATGGAACCACCTTTTGGCCCAGCAATTCCACTGCTGGGATGATTCCCTGAAGGGACTTTCTTTACTCCATTGTATATTCTTGCCCCCTTTGTTAAGTATTACTTGACCATAAATATGTGGGTTTCTGGGTCTCTGTTCTCCTCCACTGATCTATATACCTACTCTTATGCCAGTACCAGGCTGTTATGATCACAGCGGCTTCATCGTATAGTTTGATATCCGGTATCGTGATACCTCCAACTTTGTTCTTTCTCAAGATCGCTGAGACTATTCGGGATGTTTTTTGGTTCCATACAATTTTTTGAACTACTTGTTCTAGATCTGTGAAGTGTGCCATTGGTATAATAAGAATTACAGTGAACCCATAGATTGCTTTGGGCAGTATGAACATTTTAATATTCTTCCAATCCATGAATATGGTATATGCTTCTACTTATTTTATCTTCCTCAATTTTTTTATTAGTGTCTTACAGTTTTCCGAGTATAGGTCTTTTACCTCCTTGGTTAAGTTTTTCTTAGGTACCTTATTTTTTTTCTTTGTAATAGTAAATGGGATTGTTTTCTTAGTTTCTCTTTTTGATAGTTCATTATTGGTGCATAAAAATTCCACTTAAAAGATAAATGCATAAAAATAATTAACCTGTGTTATTGTTACAAAATGTATAAAGATTCAGTTGTGATGACATAATGGGGTGGTTCAAAAAGGCCTATATAGGAGCAGAATTTTTATATGCTATTTCAGTTAAGGTGGTACAAATTCAAACTAAATTGTTATAAATTAGGAAAATTAATTGTAATCTCTGGTAACCATAAAAAATCTTTAAAATAGACACAAAAAGAATTGAGAAGGGAATCAAAATGCCCTATAATAAATTATGAAAATAAATTAAATACAAATGAAAGCAGTAATTGAGGAGATGAGGAACAGAAATGGTATAAGACATATCAAAAATACAAAAATAGCAGAAGTTCCTTTTAATTAGTAATTGCTTCACATGTAAGTGGAGTAATCTCTTGGAAAAGCAGAAATTGATATAATGGATTAAAAACCATAATCTAACTATATACTGTCTACATGAGACTCACTTTATCTTTTTTCGTTTATTTAACAGCTTATTGACACACAATATACTGCACATACTTAAAGTATGTGCAATTTTGCAAGTTTGACACATGTGTGTGTGTGTCACCCATAAAACCATCACCGCAATCAAGGGAAGGAACATAGCCTTCGCCTCAACAAGTGCGTCAGGAGCCCTTTGTAACCCGCAAGGCCCTGCTCTGCCCCCGCCCACCCCGAGGCAGCCGCTTACCTGCTATCCATCCCTATGCATTCATTTGTCTTTTAAAAAGTTTACATAAATGGAAGCATGCAGTATGTACTATACCTTTTCTGGCTTCCTTCACTCAGAATAATTATTTTTGAGATTTAGCCATGTCGCTGCATGTATCGATAATAGTGTTTTTTTCTTTTTACTGCTGAATAGTATTTCATTGAAGGAACACACCACCGTTTTATCTATTGGCCTGTTGGTAAACATTTGGATTGTTTCCAGTGTTTATTATAAATTAAGCTGCTTTGAACATTCATGTACAAGTCTTTGTATGGACCTATACTTTCATTTCTCTTGGGTAAGTTCCTAGGATTGAAATGACAGAGCCATGGAGTAGATGTACTTTTAACATTTTTAAAAGATTTTTAAATACTTTTTTTTACAAAGATTTAAAAATTTATTTTATTTTTAGACAGAGGGAAAGGGATGGAGAAAGAGAGGGAGAGAAACGTCAATGTGTAGTTGTTTCTCATGCACCCCTGCTGGCGACCCGGCCCACAACACAGGCATGTGCCCTGACTGGGAATCGAACCGATGACCCTTTGGTTCACAGGCCAACGCTCAATCCACTGAGCTATATCAGCTGGGGCATTTTGAAAAGATTTTATTTACTTACTCTTAGCGAGAGGGAAAGGGCGAAAGAGAGGGAGGGAAACATCGATGTGTGAGAGACACATCCTATGGTTGCCTCTTGCACTTCCCCACCCGGGGATCTGGCCTGCAACCCAGGCATGTGCCTCGACTGGGAATCTAACAGGTGACCCTTTGGTTCACAGGCCGGCACTCAATCCACTGAGCCACACCAGCCAGGGCTGTTTAACTTTTTAAGAACCTGCCAAACAGCTCTCCAAAATGGCTGTACATTTTACATAACCAGCAGCAGCGTAGGACAGTTCCAGATCCTCCACATATGACTGGCATAATCAGCCTTTTGATTGTTAGCATTGGAATAGGTGTGCCCTTTTCTAATGACTAATGATGTAGAACGTCTTTTTATGTGCTTATTTCCACCCCCATTTCTTTGTGGGTGAAATATCTGCTCAGATGTCTCCAAATTTTTATTGAGTTGTTTTGTTATTGAGTTGTTTTGTTTTCTCATTAAGTGTTCTTGCCCTGGCTGGTGTCGCTCAGTGGATTGAGCATCTGCCTGTGAACCGAAAGGTTGCTGGTTCCATTCCCAGTCAGGGCACATGCCTGGGTTGCGGGCCAGGTCCCCAGTAGGGGGCGCGTGAGAGGCAACCAGTCCATGTGTCTCCTGTTCATTGATGTTTCTCTTTCTCCCTCTCTTCCCCTCTCTCTGAAAATAAATAAATAAAATATTTTTAAAAAGAGTTCTTTATATATTTCGGATACAAATCCTTTATCAAATATGTGATTTGCAAGCATTTTCTTCAGTACTGTGATTTGACCTTGCATCGTTTTTTATATTTTTTATTTTTCAATTATAGTTTACTTCCAATATTACTTTTTATGGTTTCAGGTGTACAGACGATCATGTGCTTTACACACTGTCCCCCGATGTTTCCAGTCCCCACCCGACACCATACAGAGTTATCACATTGTTATTGACTATTGTCCTTACGTTGTACTTTGTATTCTCATGACTATTTTCTAACTACCAGTTTCTACTTTTTAATCTCTTCACTTCTTTCACCCAGTCCCCCAACCATCTTAGAGGGTATTTTGCTATGTGCAATAAGTCAGTCAGAGAGACACAAATACCATAGAATTTCACTTATATGTGGAATATAGAGAATAATATAAATGAACAAGCAAAACAGAAACGGACTCATAGATACAGAGAACGAACTGATGGTTGCCAGAGGAGAGGGCGGTTGCGGGGCTGGGTGACAAAGGTACAGGGATTGAGAAGCACAGATTGGCAGTTACAAAACAGTCACAGGGATGTAAAGTACAGCACAGTGAATGTAGTCAGTGATCTGTAATAACTATGTGGGGTACCAGGTGGGTACCAGAAATATCAGGGGGAACACTTTGTAATGGATATGACTGCCTAACCACTATGCTGTACACCTGAAACTAATACAAAATAATACCGAATATAGACTGTCATTGCAAAAATAAATAAGGAAATATAAAATATAAAAATACAAAATAAAAAACAATCCATGGAATGGGAGAATATATTTGCAAATCAGATATCTGGTAAGACTTGTATTTTGAATATACTGTATATAAAGAAACACAACTTACAAATACAAATAACCCAATTGAAAAATGCATAGTGTCTGAAAGATGTATTTTCAAAGAAGATATATGGATAATCATAATTGCATGAAAAGATGCTCAACATATTTAGTCATCAGAAAAATGTACATCACAATTATAATGAGATATATACACTCCAAAAAAACTAAAAACATGTGCTGAAACAAAACAAAATGTACATGATATTCATTGCAGGAGTATATATAATAGCCTAAAAGTGGAAACAGCCCAATGTCTGTCAACCGATTAATTGATAAACTATGGTTATATCAATACAATGGAATATTATTGGGCAATAAATAATGAAGTCCTGATGCATACTGCAACATGAACGAAGCTCAAAGACATGGTACCTCGGGGAAGCCAGTCATGAAAACCACATAATGTATGATTCCATTTATGGGAAACATTCAGAGTAAGTAAATACACAGCAACAGAAGGTAGATTAGTGGTTGTACGGGGCCAAGGGAGGGGGGGATGGGGAATGACTGCTAATGAAAACAGTTTCTTTGGTGGATGATGAAATATTCTAAACTTAAATTGTGATGGTTGTGCAACTCACAATATACTAAAAAATCTTCAGTTGTCCACTTTAAAAAGCTAAATTTTATAGTATGTGTATTATAGTTTAATGAAGATGTTCAAAAGGAAATTACACTAAAATAAAAATTGTATAAACAGTATGGCTACTATTTCAGTAGAAATTCAAGTTTTTGTTTGCCTAATAAAAGGAGATGACTGATAATATTCAAAGATGAGGTAGAGAAGTTGGGGGTGGAAAATTAGAAGGTTCAAATTAATCAAATGTGAATGTCTCAATCAGCTATACTGGAATTTAAAAAAAAAAGAAATATCAATTTATTTTACTCAAAAAATATCAATGGCAATCTTTCTATATTTTGAACAGCCACAGCTGAGTGGATGACATCATGTGAACCTTTCCTTTTTCTTTTGGTGAATTAATGGGATATGTTTAATGAAACCTGTCTCCACAAAATTCTCTGTGTTTAGACTCCCAAGCAAGTAATTAACAATCTCTGTTTCAAAATTCTGTTTCCCCTGTTCACCCAGGTTCCCAAAGAACTGCTGGCATTTAACAATACAATCAACAACTAATTTGCATTGTTTGGTGAAAATGCAAATCCTTCTGAAGCTCATATGTTCTTAAAGGCAATTAACCTCTAAAAAGGAAAATAAAATATTAGTAGGTCTGAGTTACAAACAGAAAAAATGCAAAAAGTAATATAACAAGTAGCAACAGTTATATTTTGCTGGCAAATTTTGTGAAAATTCTTTATAAAAGTCACCTTGGTATTGAGAATTTCACTCCCTTTTATTATATCTACCAAACATATAGTACTCAGCTAACAAAATGAAAGATGTCAATTTAGGAAGACTGAATCCAACCTTTAAATATACAAATATGTTAATTGTAAGGTATAGTATAGCAGATACAAACATCTCAAAAAGGTCATCTGTTTTTGAAGACTGTTTTTGACAGTGTTAACTTACTGGATACTAAAATAAAAGTAAAAATGTCCACATAGATTATTGCAAGTAGCATCATCAGCATTTAATAAAGCTCAGGAAAAAATATTGACCAATTTTTTACACATTTTCCAGAATCTATTACAAAGCACCCTGTTTTCTCTAGAGTTCTCCAGAGCATAATTTTGTACACAAAACAATGGAATATTTCTTTGACCTCAGTGTATATTGCAAAATTCAGGACCCGAAACAGAAAATTTAGAAACTGCATTTAAATTGTTTTCTTTGTTATTATCTTTTCTCTTTCCCCACTCTCTGAAAAAAAAATGCTTTACTCACCTAAAATTACTATTAAGCTATTCAGAAACTCCAGGGATGCATAAATTATATTTCTAAAAGTACTGAGTGTATTTTAAAGCATTGAATCTCAGTAAATGAAGCTATGTCTCCATTATGTGCCGATTTTACCAAGAGCAGAGACTTGACTAGATCAACTGGTGTGATAATGTAATTTAAAAAGATGTTTTATTAATAAAGTAGTGTGACTAAAGTACAATATGCATATCCTCTGGGTAAGTGATTAAGGCCACAATTAAGTTTCTTGTCTTCTTAGAAGTGATTTAAGTGATTAAGTTCCTTGTCTTCTTAGAAGTTTTTAAAGTTAACATTTAAAAAAATGATCTTTTTATCTGATACTTGTGCTATTCACTGGAATAGAGGCATAGAAAATATTCTGTATACTTAGATTAATGTATTCATGGCCATGCGGAAATAAAAAGATCAAATATCTGAGAGAGAGTGGCACTTGTGATTACAATTTACAAGGGGGAAACCACTAAGATATTTTTAGCAAAGACCCCCCAAAAAACAGTCTTGGACAATGGACGCAGACCTATTTTATAACAGTTAATTAAAAGTCTGAGCTCTTTACAAAAGGGTGCCACTTTAAACGTACTTACCATCCGACTTCTATAACATACATAAGCACCCCGCGCCAAGCAACTTCGAAACATGATTGCATCATAGCTGTGTAATTAAGCAAGAAACTCGTCAGCTGAATGCATCTTTTGTGCGTGTGTGTGGGGGAGGTCATCTGTTCTGATCACTGAAATATGCAATGAAAGGCTGCATTTAGAAGCCTAGAAAACCTGTGGTTCAGTACACAGACGTTTCAACTACAAAAGAATGGGAATGTTATAATTACTATAGGAAATTACAATGTCTGCCATATCATAAACTTTACCGCAACTACATTTTAGTCACAATAACGTCACATCAAAAAGGTACATGTTTTTGTTCACTAAAATTAACGAGGCAATTTGGAAACAAAAGACAGATTCTTTCTCTCCTTAAATTCCTCAACGTAGAGCTACAGATATACTTAAGCGGCAATAATACCAAAAAAGTACACAAGTGTTTGCTTTTTTAAATCATTGAAGTATATAAAATGCCTTGGCAGATAACAAAACTATTCCATGATAGCTACTTAAAATTTTACATTCATCTGGCATTCTCCTCCTCATAACATTCACATTTAATTATGTATTCATTTTGATTGTTTGCATGCGAAAACACCAAACTAATCTATTGTTGCAACACTAAGCCTATTTCTTTTGAAGCCAAGATAATGCTGCTATTTTATAAAAAAACAATGGAGGCTCCTTTTTCGGGACGCTTAAGGCAGAATGCTTAAGGTTCATGCTTGCTGCTTTGCCTGAGCCTCTGCTTCCTGCAATGAAAAAACAAGCAAAACGGTTAGGTTTCAATATCACAGAGCAGACACCCATGTGTATTTTGGTTGCACTACTTCAGCTTAAATTACTAACAATAGTGAAAAGCAGAAAGTGGCCTTCAGAAATGACTGTCCTACCCGGGACATGAACCACCCCTGGTGCAGCATATCTAAACTGTATACCATGCAGTAGTCACTTAGTAGCTGCCCCAGTTATCAGATCAAATGCCTTAGTGCTGCCATGCTTATGTTCAAGTCACCCTTATTTTAGTTAATCATGGCCCCAAAGCACAAGAGAAGCGACGCTGGCCATTCGAATGTGCCAAAGAAAAGCCGTAAAGTGCTTCCTCTAGGTGAAAAGGTGAGTAGAGGACAGTAAGACATTTTCAGAGAGACAGAGAGAGCACATGCACATGACTTTTATTACAGTACATTGTTATAATTCCTCTGCTTTATGATTACTTCTTCTTGTTACTCTCTTATTGTGTCTCATTTATAAATTAAACTTTATCATAGGTATGTATGTGTAGACAAAATCATAGTACATATCAGATTAACTACTATCCACGGGTTCAGGCATCCACTGGGGGGGTCTTCGAATGTATCCCCTGTGAATAAGGGGGGATGACTCTATTATAAGTGCGCAGGTACATCCCAACGCAGCGGTTCCTGTCGCTGCCTCTAAAAGATGCCTTAATGTCACTTTGCTATTTTTGAATCTCTAGCAGCTCTAATGTGACGTCCTCTGTGAGCCCTTCCCCAAATTCCTTACTAGTAATGTCCGGTCGTTTCCTCAGGATGCCTATGGCACTTCATTCACACCAACTGTATGGAATTTACCACAATGTGTCCTGAATTATAATTATTTGGAGACGTAATGTGTTGTATGTCTACTTGTATACATATCCCTCACTTGATTAGAAACATTTTGCAAGTAAGGACTATAATGTATTCTCTGTATTTGCCTCATCATAAATGTCCATCGGTGCTTGACATTCAATAAATATTTGTTGAATGAAGAAATGAATGAAGGCCACCTACTCTTAATTGAAGGAGAGACAGCCATTGTCACAGAAAACAGACTATTGTTCCTTTCATACTTCCTAAAATATGTACTGACATAGATGACTTAACTTCAGTTCTACTAACTCGTTTAAATAAAAATGCGTTACCTAGCATTTCTTATGACTTAAATTACACAAAAGCCTAAAATGAGCAATTTTAAGAAAGTTTGACAAGGAAACAATTTCACAGTGACTGAGATAACAATGCTAGTAAACGGTTTGTTGTGAATACACAAACAGTAACAGAGACTCTCAAAATTGGAGAATGGGATGGAGTTCAGTGAATCTGTTTAACATAAAATCAGTTCCTAATAGCAAAATGTAAACTGATAGAACAGGAGACATTTATTCTGATCAAGCCAGCCAGTGTGGAGAAGACCTGTGGTCACAGGCAAAGGTACATTTAAAGTCCATAGCTTTGAGACATTTCGTTATACAGGCAATTTAATTTTTCATTCTTTTCTTTATCTGGTCTCCATGGGAACACTGCCACTTGAAAAATTAATTTGTTGTTGGCAGAGAAAAAGCCCCAAATTTAGCCAGCAATTTTGCAACCAGTTTTGAAACTCAAATGCTCTCAGTTAATTTGAATAGATGACTGTAACATTTGCCTCACACAAAGACGATAAATGGCTGCCAAGAAGATTACTAGGAACTCAGATGCTTTATGTCGATGTAGAGCCATGAAAGACAGCTAGATAACAGGGTCTTTAAAGTGCTTACCACTTATCTGCAAATGGGTCAATGAGAAATTTGCTGCCTTGAATAGCTTGATGGAGAAGTCACTCTCCTTGCCTCTTGCTCACATGCTTATGTATTTGATTATGCCCATCTGACTGTCTTGCTAGGGATGAAGCGCACGCAAACCAGGGACATTTCCTTTCGGTTACATTGCGAGGCCTCTGGCTTAATCTGAGTACTTAAGAAAGGTGGAAATCCTACCGATTTAAAAATTCAGCAGAAATAAAATGGCCTATAAAGCGGGAAAATCATACCTTTGAACCAGGCGGGGCTGTCAAGCCTAAAAAGGCATACACTGCGTTATTTTCTCTGGCTTCGAAGAAGGCATCGTAGTCCTTGGTTGGGGGAAAAAAGGCAAAAAGAGTCAGCAATGTGCAACCAAATAAAGGAAAGAAAACGACACTCATTGAACACAGCCTGACTGGTCAAGCTCCTTGGTGGCGGCAGGCTTTCTTCCATTATGCTGGAATTCTGGAAAGGACAGTGAAGAGGTAAGGCTTATTGGATCTCATTTCATGTAGGTTAGAAGATGCGGTGTTCCGTGGGGCAGAAAGTGCAAGATGGCTTATTCCATATCACACCGAATTAAAATGTGTCTCTGGGCAGGCAGCTTTCTCCACAGCCCAAAGCGGCCAACTGTTTGCCCGTGAGAGGTCACTTACTTAACTGGCAGGGGTTTGTGGTTCCAGCTTCCCATTATTTCTCTTCTGTTTTTATTAAAGTAGAGGTGTCCTCAGAATCTACGGTAAGCCAGATATTGGGCAGATATACCCAAGGCCGTAAGAATAGTAAATCCGTGCTGCGTTTGAAGGAAGAGAATGTGATTTTCATGAACTATGACCAGAAGAGCAAGCAAGTTACTAAAAGGCTTCTATCCAGGGATTCCAAAAAAGCATCCCATGACTGTTTGGTTGGGCTTTCTTTCCACTCTCATCCCCTACGCCACCAAGTATGCCCCGAAAGTAACAAGCAGAATTGCCTTAATTTGATTATGACATAAACAATAGCCAACCTACTTTGAAAACACAACCATGGTCTATTACCTGGCCTACGTTTGTTTGACTGAAAACAGACAGAGATAATCTTAGCATTTTATCCGATTTAATTAGAGGGAGAGAGCACTCATAATTTGCTGGCACCTGGAGGATCTGTAGGTATGAATTTTAGAGCTTCTCAAGCCACTGGTGACCCCGCCCCAAGAAACATCAGAATTTCTCTCTTATTTCAGGATTCTTTTCAACACAGAATTGTTGAGGGCCACTGAAATTTCCACAAGTATTAACGCAAAGTATCCTTTTGTGTCCCCTAGATGCTGGAAAAGGAATAAACCATAAACAGCAGGCATATACGAGCAGCCTCCTACACTCTGAGCTCACTTTCCAAAGTGAAACTAACTGCATCTTGATGCCAGTTCCATACTGAGACACATGACCTACCTGCCACTCAAGGTAAACTAACAATGTAGGTCATATCTATCCTCAGCCACTTGGAAGTAACCTCAAAATGCTAGTTGAAAAAATCCAACGGTCATACAAGAGTCATTTCTTACTAACATTAAAACAACAAAAACAATATATGCCAGTTTTTAAATCCATGTGAAAGAAGAAAAACTCTCAGCTTTACTGAAGTGTGATTTTAAAAAATCCTATGTAAGGGGCTCTTGTGTTTGTTTCCAGAGTTTTAGAATCAAAATATATTATCATTTGTTGGCCTTGGACCTAGAAAATACAAACAGATTTGTAACTCTGAGAGAAAAGATTAGTTCTCAGTTAAGCCAGATTAAATAATTTCATCCACAAATATGTACTGAGCTGCTACTACATTCCAATCACGGTTCTTAGCGCTAAGAATACAAGAGTAAATAAAACAGGCTGTGAGACTGTCTGCTTCTTATATAGGAATTCTCTTGAGAAAAAAAAAAGATAATTTATTTACATCTCTGGGATTCCAATAACAGTAATCCAGAATGTAGTCTAGTATATATTGGTATCCTGTTATTTATCATTTCATGGAAATGTGTTTTATGTCTTCATATGCATAGCTTAAGCTCTTTCGGAACAAACATCACTTTATAAATTTTGCATCTTCTATGTCAAGAGACTTACATATGTAGGTAGGGTAGTTGTTTCAGTCACATTCCAGTCTGGAAATAAGAACACGCAGCCACCATAGTTGAGTGTTTCTTAACAGGAGGTAATTTTCCCCGCAAGGACATCTGGCAAAGCCTGGAGATATGTTTGGTCTTTCAGAACTACTGGCAGTCAAGGACGGAAAGCAGCGACGTTTCCACACATCCTATGATGTGCAGGGCAGCTGCCCACGACAATGAATTGTCCAACCGAAGATGTCAGTAGTGCCAAGGTTGAGAAACCCTGACATAGTTTAAACGGGGAATTTAATATTAAGAAATACTTACAAAAGATTAAAAAGCTGAGAGGCAAACGAGTGACGGTGAGGCAACCCAGAGATCAGTTAACAGCAGAAAGCTGCTACCAAATCTAGGACAGAAGGAAAAAGTGGAGAAGATGGTATTACAGGACCCAGGCGCTGGGGTACCTGGTAGAACTGGTGCCATAAAGGAGATTCGACCACCGACATGGACTCCCCGGATGGAAAGGAGGGGGATGCTTTGGCTTTTCCTCTCCTCCTGTCCTGCACTCTTCTGACCAGTACGTCCTGTTACCAGCCAGACCTAACAGGAAGCCAGTTGGCAATGCATACTAGGAAATGTAATTTGCTGAGGTCGGGCCCCCCAATACATACTGGAGCCAGAAAAGAATGAAACTTTGAGTAAACGGGGAAATGAATAATGCGGTGATTTAATAGAAAGAATAATAGCTTCAGAGTAAGGCAGATCCAGGTTTAAATTCTAGCTGCATCACTTATTAATTGTGTGATTTAGGAAGTCAGTTAAACTCTTCTAGGCCTCAATTTCTTCATCTACTTAGAGTAAGAATAACAATACCTCCCTCAGGAGATTAGTATGAGAGCTGACTGATGTAATGGACATAAGACATGTAGCACAATAGCTGACATATAATATGTGTTGTATGAATGGTGGCGACATATTTTCCTAAGTGCCTGTGTAGGGACAAATCTTCATTCTTACTGTTACTGAACTCCTGAGTCAGTGCCTGGCACACGGCAAACGCTCAACAGGAGTTGAATTCCTTTTCCACTAAGAAATGCTTATTTGGTTGGTTGAGTCTCACCTCCTGCCCGTTCCTTTCCATCTTCCCACTTCTCAGCAATACTCGCCTTATTTCCACAGCACACTCCATTCCTGTGCAGTGTGGTTTCCGAAGGAGAAATGAACCAAATAAACATGGTTCCTCAAGTGCTACCCTTATAACCCAAAACGTGTTTCTTTTCTAAAGTCAAACAAAGTCCAATGTCTGCTTTAATAGAGAGAGAGGTTAAGACAATATATGCTGGGTTAGCTTGGACTGTATGAACTCCGAGGCCTCTTCCCACCCTTCCGATTCACCAATATTCAGAAATTTCAAGTACAGAGGAACTGAGGTTTCACTATCTAAGTGGATACCATAATTGCTTTTTCCTTGTCTGAGGAGAACATCTTTACACGTTGGCCATGTTTGTAACAACAGATGAAATTTTCGGTCTCCCTTCCTCAGAACTGACAAATTCAATTCACAGACAAACTTCTGTGCCCATGAACTTCTCAAATTTGCTTCTAACCCATCCCTTAGATGCTTTGAGTGGGTACATGAAAGGATCCCCACCAAAAAGCGTCCGTCTCACTCCCACATCAACCTACGAGCTAGGAGATTTGGATTGCTGGCTCTAAAAACATGTGTTCCTCAGTCATGCTTATTCTGAGAATATAGCAACGCAAACAGTTCTTTACTGGAAATTCTCGTAGCTCTCCCGTATGCTTTCTGTACGATGACTTCGTAAGCACTCTCTGATTGTTTCAGGTGTGTACGATTCTTCCCCGCCCCCACTGCTAATCAGCTCCTTAAGAGAAGCAGCTGTGTTTTATTTCTATTTGTACTTGCCGTTGTGCATGGAATGGCCACACACTACAAGTGGCACTTAAATATACAGTGAATGAAGAATAAAGGAAAGTGCCCCATGGTTGAAATGAAGACTAAACAAGATGGCATACTTGAAAGCACCAGTTACAAGGCAAAAGTAATTTTTTCCCTCATGCCTTACATAAGTCCGATGAGCTAAATTAATTTTTTAACCAAATTCATTAATGATACCAGAATAAACGTATTGCTAGCTTCAAGCAGAAAATGAGACATTCCTCTTTTTGCGAACCCGTGTGAATCTAAATAAGTCGAGTGGCCGACCTCTTTTCAGAGACTCCTTCACGGACATACCAGAAACAATCATATCATTGCTGTGCTTGGAATTCAGATGAAGAAATGGAAAGCCATATGCCCAAGGTCTGTATTTATACATTTGCAGGTTAATTTCTGGTGGATGACCCATTCATTTGCCTTCCAGTCTCGGCAACCTATCTCAGCTACCGAGGACGGATAAAGAGAGCGAACAGGAGAACGGGCTGCGTGCAGGTCTGGGCGACGGCGTGACACGGACAGGATGGATTTGAGGCGATCCATTTCAAAACCGAACGAGCGAACACACAAAACAAACAAACAAAAACAAACAGCCAAGAATTCAAATCGATCCCTTACCCCACGGTACTGGCTTTCATTGAAAATCTGAGGAGGCAGGGGGTATCCCGTGGCTGGCCGGCTGTTTTCGGGCACATTTTCTCTCATCCACTTCCGATTTTCTTCATTGGCAGCAATATCTTTTTCTTCAAATCCGATTTTGTTAGCTTCTAAAAAACCAAGCACATCTTGCTGTTTCTTCTTAATCTAGGATCCAAAGGACAAGACAGTATATTGTTGAGCCAACAGCTTCTGTTGTTTTTGAATTCAACAAAAGTCGGTGTTTGTGAACCAGTCTAAAATAAATGTAGACATGGATCGAGATTTGGAGTGACATAGAAGATACATGGTGTTCTCTTTTTATTATTCTGCTGTTAACAGTGTCTCACGAGTGGACCGAAGAACTGTCAGGCCACAGATCCTTTCTGTCAACGTTTTGCTTTTTTTTCACTGAAAATTCCCACCTCTAATGATGAAAAAAGGGTAGCTGATGCATATCAATAATCGAAAACGCAGTTAACTGAAAAGTATGAGTAGTGGGAAGCTTTGTTTTCTGATTATCTAGAGGCCTTTCTTAGTCTCAGCCCCTGTGGAAAGTCTCTGCAAATAACCCGAGTCTGCTACCAAGTCTACTTAGCAAGCATCATGTAGTGAACCAAAATGAGTCTTTCCCTGAGAATGTTACAGGCCTCAGAGTCACTCTGCATCTCAGCGTTCACTGTTTAGAACATAAACTGAATAAGAAGATAGAGAGAAGTCTGCTTGTACACTGCTGTATTTTGCTGTGTATAATGCGCACCCACGTTTTTGGCCCAAACTTTCAGGAAGAAAAAAATCTTTCATTTTAATTTTTTAATTCAAAAATTTTAAATTATTTATTATTTATTATTTATTTATATTTCAATACTTGTTTTTGTATTATGAAAAAAAATTAGCATTTATTTTTGAACATACGGATATTGTTACTGCTTTCTGGAGTTATACTTTTCAAGCATAAGAATAAATAAAAGAATTGAAAACATTTATGTAGACATGGAATTATTACTACCCGTGTGTAATGAGCACCCTTATTTTCCCCTCAAAAATCTGGGCAAAAATGTGTGCATTACACATGGCAAAATGTGTTATGTTCGGAATACACTTGTTCCACTTATTAGTCCTTAACATGGGTTGCGAAGGTATCTTTCATGTGTATCTGTGCTACTTCTTTAGCTAGGTTAACAGGTAGAGGTACTGCATTTATTTTGTCTCCTAATCATAACTAGAAGAGAGTTTTAAAATAGTAAAATTAATACTTTTAGTTAGGCTTCTCCTCTAATATGCATTTATTTGAGAACCTTAATACTCACATCTATGATAATTTATCCAAATTTGAAACTATGACTTAACATTTCGGAGGTGCTGGGCATAATCAAAAGTTTCCTTAAGGAGTTACACAAAGAAGACACACAGAATAGAACCATCAAAAACATAAAGTCAAAAGAAGCAGTCCTCCCAATGGAAATAAAAATGCAAATAAAAAAGTTCCACATAGTCAAGTCCTCTCTGGATTTACAACCCCCAACACGCATATGCACACACATAGGTTGTATTTTTGTCCTTCTAACTTGCTCGTGATTGTGTGCAGGTAATTTTCTCTCTCATCATATAACTCCAAAGAATTATTCTCAATTTCTCCCAATAAGAACTGCAATTTCTATAGGCTATTTAGATCAGAGGATAGACAGCCCTTCTTTAAAGATCAGTTACCAGCACAATTCGCAACAAGATAATTTTTATTTCCTTATTAGCTGATAATATCAAAATTTCAATCCTAATCATAACATATACTTCCCTTTTAATGTTGAGAAAAATCAATGTCAAAGCCAAATCATCAGGAGTGAATGTCTACTGGACGAAACCAGCAATTTTCAACCAGTCACAAGTGGCTGCAAGAACGTTTGAGACATGCAGTACCTGACCATTTAGTCAGGGGCGCTCACTTCTTTTCCCTTAGCTTGTGAAACAAAAATGCCAACAGCTAACAGAGCAATAGCTGTCTGGTGTGCATGAATCAAAATTATATCTATTTTTTGGTCAGACTGCCAAAAAAAACACATATTTTTTGGTGTGCCACAGAATTTTAGTAATTATTTTATGCGTGCCATGAGATGAAAAAGGTTGAAAATCGCTGGACTAGACGCTTGATAGAAGGTTTGGATCTTTGATACTCTAGGGGGTGTTCAGCTATTGCGACATTTATCAAGTAATTTGTCAAGCATTTGCTATTTACAAATTTAAGTAAATATAATGATGCCTTATAAATATGATAATTTCAGGCAGCTGCCATTGCGACAGATACTTTTGAGTGAATGAAGAGATAACGTTTAGCTAACGTGCTAAGAACTGTATGTGGGCTGGATAAATGACTCTTTGCAGCCTTCCCACCTCACCGAATGCTTACTATGTTGAAAGCATATTCGCTGTGCTGAGTTAAGATGGTGGCTATGCCTGGTATCGCTGGGAATTACAGTATATCTTCGCTGATCTCTTTACCCTCCCGCCATCATCTCTGGACCACAAGTATGTCTCCCAACAAGTACACATATGCCCTATAGTGCTCTACATCTCTATAAGGTTGGAGAGAAAGGTTACCATAATAACACTTTTTAGTAGGTTCTGCCCGGTAAAATGAGAACATTCGTTCAGCTTTGAATCTTCAGGGAATGCAAAAAAAAAAAAAAAAAAAAAGTTTCCTACCTGGATCATATCTGTAGGTCAAAAATTTCCCATGTCAAATTTATTTCCAACACGGGATATTTTCTATCTCAAGAGTTACTGCTTTTCTTCTACAACTATAAGCACGTGTTCACTACCACGCAGCCTGCTAAAAGGGCTTCAGGTGATGCTAATTTCATAATTCCCCAACGGGACTTAAAGGAACACAGTAAACACATGTCACTGAAAACTATACATCGCAAGAATAATTAGGACTGAGCGTTATAAGAGTTCACTGAGGAATATAATTTATATTTCCTACAGGAAAAATATTTTGGTGTTAAAAGGTTATTGCTAACTTATTTCTGTCCACATGTCAGGGCTGGAAATGCAAGGCATCTTTCCCTCCAAAGACACAGAGCAGGGTTGCTGAGAAACTGCCTCAGTAAGTTTTGTGTCTGTTTCTTTCAAAGGGTAAAGTTTCTTTTCAAGGAAGGAAACTGACAAGGTATCTGCTTTAGAAGGGGCCAGGATAAATGTTAAGTTTCAAAAGAATGAAACTTCAGTTACTATGCTTCAAATGGGAAAACAAGAGTCTTTTTTTCATGACAGTGTGAACCTACCATACAACGTTTAATGAAGGTAAGAGCTTTTGTCTGGTATTATAATTAATCTTTGCCACATTGTCTCAGCCGATGCTTTAATGAACACTGACAAGTGGTCCCAACTATAGTGCACTCAAATCTAAAACGATTACCCAAAATTGTATCCAGTAGCCATTTCAACAGTATTTCTCGGGTGCCTGTTACATGTGTAAAAACTATTTTAGGTTCTCTAAAATGTCTAAAGAAAAACAGCAGAAATTCCCACGCAGAATTACAATCTAGTGGGAAGGATTAGACAGGTGTAAGAAAAGTTCAATTACAACATGGCGTCTAAATATGAAGCAAAGACAGTTATCCATAAAAGGTAGTTAGGTGAGAAGGGCCTTTGGAATGTCAAAGCCAGTGAGTGCGAAAAAGTTAGAAGAGAGAGCAAGTGCTCATTGCTATTATTTATGCCATTTAGACAAAGCTTAATACTGACAGCACGAACGCTACATACTATATCCAGGAATTCAATTTTTAAAAAAGATTTTATTTACTTTTAGAGGGAAAGGAAGGTGGGGGGGAAGAGGGAGAGGAACATCACTGATGTGCGATCGGCTGCCTCTCGCACGCCCCTACCTGGGGACCTGGCGCACAACCCAGGCACGTGCCCTGACTGGGAATCGAACCAGTGACCTTTCGGTTAGCAGGCAGCACTCTATCCACTGAGCCACACCAGCCAGGGCTCCATGTTTTTGTTTTAGTGAAAGGATGATGTAAAGTTTAACATCACTGGCTATCTGTGAAACTGAACTAACAAATGTGATAGCGTATCGCCCTAGGGCAATGAAGGTATACAAAATAAACTCGGAAACTTTCTAAACGGATGCTTACAATTTCTGTGACTAAATTCTTACATATAATCAAGGCCTATTAATGAATAAACAATCATATGGGTGTGTTATTTTGTCATTTTCAACAGGCTATATAATATGTTACCTAGTCAGCTTCTGCAAAGACAAATTCAGAGATATAGATTCCCTCCCACTGGTTCTGTTTTTTCTCAAACGCTACCCCCTAAGAAGGACCCCTCTGCTTTATAGGAAAATAATAAGCCTGTTTTTGCCTGGCCTGTGCCTACGGATTACACAGTGGGGTAAAGGAGAGTGAATAAATAGCATTTAAAGCTGTCTTTTTATTCTTTTTCTAATCTACTTACAAAATATATCTAAAAAAGAGAATCAAATCTGTATCCCCAGTTAGTCTGTTTGGCATTGGACGGGTGGCCCCCGTGTAGTCCTTTGGTAACGGAAGCGATCTCTGCGTGTTTTTAAATGAATGCTGTCATGAGTCTCAAAGCAACTGGCTTCCTGTTGCTTAATCCAATGGCACGACCACAGCCAGAGACACTTGTTTTCAACTTGTGTGTTTTGCAGTATTTTCAAAAATGCTTTGATCACAATCAGCCATGTAAAACTCGTAATTCACAGCTCTTTACCAGCAAGGCTGCGACAAATCTGGGTTAACATGACTATTAAGAGTTTTCTTTGAGGGCCAAGGTGCGGGACGGGGACTGGGTAGAGAGGGCAAAGAGGGTGGGAAATGGGGGACGCCTGTAATAGTGTCAACAATAAAAACATTTTTTTCTTGTTCTCCCACCTCTACCTACAGCTCCCTCGAGTTCTCCCCTGACAGATGTCCCAAGATGTGGGAGCGAAAGAGCACAATCGAGCGTCTGCTATTTTCCTGCTGCCAAAAGAAAAAAAATCCTACTGTTATTATTTCCTTTTCAGCTGCAATTCTAACCACGTCTAAAGAGATGTTAAGGCCCAAGTAATTTCAAAAGTAGAGTCTGATATGAAAAGAGGAGAAATCAGATATTAATGGTAGTTTCTCAAAAATAGCTCTGTCTTTATATAGTCACAGTAAAGAAAATGCAGTCCTGCCCATTTTCTGGGTTAAAAAGGTTTTTCTTAAACCGATGACATAGTCCTAAATAACATCATCTATACAGCCTGTTGTTATCTGGCACTTTTATCTGTCCCTACTTCTTTTTAGAGTCAGGAGGAACTTTAGTGTCCCTCCCATTCCTTCAGAGGTGGCTTTCTGTACACACACAGGGGGCTGTGAAATACGGAGCACTGGGAGTGCCATCCGACCTAAAAATTCTATCCTCCGGTGCCTGAAACGTCACCATCACTGATTTACTACTCTGGCCTTCAGGCAGCGCGCATGTTTGGACGGGAGGGAGGGGCCGCCAAGAGAGACGCAGGTAAGGAAGACGGTAAAGTTTATCTGCGTGTCTTAGAATTGTGCCCATACTTGTTCCTATGTAAACTTTAACAGGATCACATGAAAAAGCAGCAGGAAGGGCCTCCTTGGATAATCCCAAGAGGAAATTTCCAAGCTTTATTGTATGTTAGTACTGGGTTAAGGTTTGCGCAAGATAAAGACCTTGATAGAGAAAGGAAGACGAAGGCTCGTTGAGTGCTTTCTGAGTGTCAAGCTCTTTGAGAGGCTATTTGCACAACTGTGAGAGGTTATGGTATGATTACCCCCTTTTGACGACAAAGGAAATTGAGGCTCACATAGGTTGCAGAACCTAACCTAAGAAGACAGCACTTTTAATCATGTACGCCAAATCACAAATCTAAATCTGACTACGAAGCCCTGTTCTTTTTCACTATGTGCAGTACATACTAGAGTTCCCCATTTCTAGCTGGGGAGATAAGACGGACATGTATGAAAGATTTCCTTGTAGAATATGTAACACTGACTAAAAAGACAACAAGATTGAGATATCTTATGTTGTCTTCCCAATGGCCCTATTTATTTCATTTGAATTCCTACTTATCGTGGTCTCTTATCCCTTGGCCGGTCTAAATGGACCCCAATGAATTCCGAAATCCACCAATTTGTGAACTTGTTTGCACACAGGCAGCACGTTCGCAGAAGAAAGGAATGGGCGAGGCTTCTTGTCTCTCATTAACTGCGCGGAGAACAATGCCTCCCCTCTGTCAAGAGGTCAGCTACTTAATAGTTCTCAGTGGGCAAGGCTGGTGTGGAAGGTATTGATTTCTGTACTTTAAATTTCCAAAGAAACAGACAAGAAAGTGCAAAAGCATCAGACCCTTCCCATTCTTTTTGTTGTTTTTTTTTAAATCAGCAGTGTATCTATCACAAAAAAAAGCCCAACAACCTTTGTAAGGAATAAAATGATAAGAATACAATGCCCTGCTCACCTGATAATAAAAAAAGCTTTAACTTAGTAACAGACAAATGGACTAAAGTTCCTCCTGACTCTGGAGAAGAGTATGCACAGAGAAAAGTTCCGGATAAGAAAGGGCTTATAGGTGAGGTTATTCAAAACTGACGTCATTTAGTGAAGGAAAGCCCTTTTAATCCAGAACATGAGCATGACTTTTACTTTTTGCAGATGACCTTCATATAATTTGATATAATGCTATCAAATGTACACGGTGAGAGTAGTGTTAGCAGGTTAATAAATGATAGACATAGATTTGCCCAAGGGCTAAAAGCCACAAAATTGAAACATAAACCGCAGTGATACCGCCGTTGCACTGGATTCCTGGGGCCAATTTCAACCGCACCCCAAAGAATTCACACTGTCAAGGCTCTGCATAAAGGACCCACTTGAGCTACCTTTCTATGGAAATGCATTCCCCTCCCGCTCCCGGATCAGATGGGGCAGCCTTTACCTTTCCGAGTCTATCCCGCTCCAGACTTTAGAGCCTCTTCCTTTCAGTCTCCCCTCCCTTCACCGATGAATGAACTCATCCAAGTTCATTCCTTCTGGGAAGCCCCTTTCGTTGGCCACTACAGCGCTCACTCTTTGACTTCCTACAGTGTGTACTAGCAAGTTTAGCGCTTAATCAAATACATGTAATACCAATGTTTGCTAATCTCGTCACATGTGAAATTCTCATCTCTTCAATTAGTTAGCTGATAAGCACCTGAGAGTATAGGCCACGCCTTCTGCTTATGTCTCTCGACAGAGCTCCCACCTTCAGGCCGGACACTAAGCGGATAATACTGATTGATCAAAATATTGCCTTAAATTAAGCACCATCAAAAATGTTTTTCTTTTTTTTTTAATTTTAACGAACTTCAGTTGGGAGCAAGTTTAGATTTACAGAAAATTTGCAGCTATAGTACAGAGAATTTCCAAACAGCTGTCACTCTGTTTCCCCTGTTGTTAACATCTTACCTCACAGCGGAAACCAACACTGGTATACCACTGTTAAGTAAATTCCAGATTACTTGAATTTCACTAGTTTCCCCACTAATGTCCTTTTTTGTTGCAAGCTCCCTTCAAGGTACCCTTTCAAGATACCACAGCGCATTCAGTCATGTCTCCTTAATCTCTTCTGGTCCGTGACGGTTCCTCATACTTTTCTTCTTTCCTATGAGTTTGACAGTTTGGAGGAGTACTGGCCCAGTATTCTGTAGAATGTTCCTCAATTCAGGATTGTATGATGCTTTTCCAATGATTAGATTGGAGCTAGGGAATTCTGGGAAGAATATTGCAGAGAAGTGTCTTTCACATAACATAACAGGGGCGTATGATATGAATATGACTTATTAATTATGGTGTTAACCTTCATTACTTGATTAAGGTAGTCTCTGCCAGGTTTCTCCATTGAAAAGTGGCTATTTTTCCACTTTCCAACACAATGTTTTCGAAGCAAGTAAATAAGTCAATTATACCTCAGTAAAGCTGGAAGAAAGTAAGTCCAGCCATATAAAGGAAGCAAGGTGCCCTTTTGAAAACTCTTGTGGTATACTGGAAATCTCCTAGGAAAGTCTGAGAAAAGTCAGGGGGCTACAATCAGCAACCTATGAGAGCTTATTCAAAAGCAGTATACATCAGCCTTTGAAGGTGACCGGGCTGGATCGCTCATAGATTAACTATTAACCAGAAATCTGTCTTCAAAAGAAATTCCCTGTATTAAACATCTTGTGCATCCAATTATATTGATGGGTTCTCCACAACGGATCGGAGAAAACGCCACGTATTAGCGGATGTTAGATGTGCTTTAGCCACCTTTTCCGATATCAGATATTTTAGCCCCTCTTACAGTACTGATGACTGACTGTGGTATTTTCGATATGCCTATATACTTCCATTTACCCAAGATTCGAGTGCAGGGAGGCAACTGTTTAGAATTACTATTTTCGCACAGAATCTTTTCCATCCCCAATAGCAAGGTAACTCTTTATTCTTTCAAATATCTCTTGGAAATCCTAGAACGAAGTTGATTAGAAAACAGAACCCTCAGAAATCTCCAAAGCCCAACAGAACACCTCGCTGCTAGCACATTCCATGGTAGCATAGCAGTGGCATTAAGCACACAGTCCAGGTGCGTCCAACCTGCGGCCCCCGGGCCGCATGCAGCCCAGGAGGGCTGTGAATGGGGCCCAACACAGAATCATAAATTTACTTAAAACATGGTGAGATTTTTTTGTGATAATGTGTTGCAATGTATGTAATGAGTGGTCTAAGACACCTCTTTGTCTTCCAGTGTGGCCCAGAGATGCCAAAAATTTGGACACCCCTGCAGGACAGAAGCTCAAAAGTTTCAGAAGCATTAGAGTTTCTGGTTTCACAAAAACTTTGGGTTCATCCGGCATAGAGAGACACTTTGGGGTATCAGAAGGTACTCAGTAATTATTCCCAAGTTCACAGGAGTTTCAAGTCGCAGCTATGTTCAGAGAAGACTAGGAGACAGATATTGTCTTCTAATTGCTCATACCAATTATAACTACCATTTACAGACAGCCAATTAACTGACTATACCTAAAAGCAGGTGTTTTATGTATGTGATTTCATTTAATATGCATAATAACCCTGTGAGATAGATGTTATTACCACCATTTTACAGATTAGAATACTGAGGCTCAAAGAGGTTAAGTAGTTTCCACAACGTCGCAAAGCTAGTGGGTGGCAGGGCCAAGTCACTAGTCATTCAAGTCACTCGGAAGCTTAAGTTTGTTCCACTACATTTCCCTGCGCTGCGTCACGATATTTTATATGGATTTTTCTTAATAAATTTTAGATAAGGTTGACAACCTCTTATAAAGACTACTACTACTTTTTAATGTGTTCTTACTACATGATTTAATTCTGCATTCTAGTCACCGGACTATGCTTTTGCTTCCATTATCATTCAAATGAGTATGTATATACACAGTTTAACCGATCTCCATGGCATTAAGAACAAAAAGGGACTGGAATACCCAATTCCAACTCTAAGGTCCTCTGCTGCTCGGAGAGCATTCATCTCGAACCCTTGCGGAGGTAATGGCAGGGGCTACCATTCAATCAAGGATGCAGTTGCTTAGTACACACTGGGCCTCAAGACCATTGTTCGGACCCTGATACAAATAAAAATAAAATAGAATAGAGGTATTATTTTGGGTCTCAAGGAATTTATAAATCATAATTATAGGATTCCAAATTCCTTACTAGCAGATAATTTAAGGGATGGAATCTAGCCAGCTCTTAAAGGCTCGCCTCTCTCTGCTGCAGGGAAGTGGGTGGATGAAGGCTCCGCTAATCGGGGAAACAAAAGGACACACAGACCCGACCTTAGGGTCTGACAATGGACTGCAGAGGAACCAGATACCGCCCTGCATTGCACCAAATGCAATCTCACTCTACAGCATAATATAATAATAAGTATCCATTAAGTGCCTCTTATGGGCCAGGCACTATATTAAGCCCTCTCCGTGCTTATCTTATTTAATTCCCACAACAGTCTTATGAGGCAGCTGTTCTATTTTCATTCCAGATTCACACATAAAGAAACAAATGCTCAAGTGGATTAGGAACTTTCTCCAAAGTCAGAGTACAAAGTACACTGGCCCAAGATCTGTCAGAGTGAAAAGCATCTCTTCAACACTACAGAGCTATGCACTACCGTGTTTGTTATCTCATGCTAATTAGACTGTCAGCTTCACGGTGGCTCCTCTGGTGCATCCGTAGCTGATAATTCTTCTGTGTCTGTCTTAATTCCAAAACTTACCCTACAGTAAGAGCGAGAAAACCTGTTGATGATTTCAAAGGTTTTATGTGCAGGGTAGATTTTCCTGGATGACCTCTTCCATTCTTTCCCACTCTGAGGTTCTGTCTTAATGAAACAGAAACACGCCAACCAGCAATAAACGCCTCCTGGAACCTCAGGTTTTGGTAAGAAGAAGTCACAGCGAAGAAGCAATGACTCATAAGAATTCCATTGCCTTCGCCGGAATAAAAAAGTTGCATTCCCATTTAAAACCATAATATATTTGGACAGATGAAGTGTGAAGGACGTTTGGACGTAAGGACGTTTGGACGTAAGGACGTTTGTGCTTCCACAGAAGTGTCAGTGACTCGTCGCCATAGGTGGCAGCAGGAAATGAGAGAAATAGGAGAAACGGGAGAAAGAGGGCAACAGTTACTTCAGTCTGTTCCGGCAGTTCTGGGAGACCCCTTAAAGGAAAGATTTCCCTTGAAACAAATCACACTAACGTTTATAATCCAGTAGCAAAACTAAACATTTGGGACAGGTGCTACTCTAACACATACGGACCTTATGTTTCAAAAGAAATTCATACTAAGGTTGCACTAAGAATTTAAAATTAAACAAACGAATTCATTCTAGCCTCTGCCTCCCTGCACTAATCACTGTAATTATCAACTGAATGCAATGAGTTTCTATGCAGATTTTAGTTCTCTTGAGAACTCTGTCATAATAGAAGGGAATTTGCTTGATATATGAAGAGGTAGAAAATGCTGGTGATTTTATAGTCAGCCAAGGTGCTCTCCCAGTCACTACCTCTCTATGAACCAGACTCTGGCGGTAAGCAAACTTAATTCCACAAACTACAGCTTTCCCTTAAAGCCACACTTCCTGAAAGCACTACAGGGCTTCTAATTCTGGTCACACATACTTTCCAGGCAGCTTTCCCATGTAAGGATAAGCAAAAACACACAAATCCTCCAAGAGGCTGCTGTAAGGTCACAGGGCAGGCATATGGGAACCAAATATGGTAGCTAAATTCTCCAGCTCACAACAGACACTTTTTTTAAGAGGCTGTAACCACCAACTCCAAACTATCAGACCTTGAATCACAAGAAAATAACACGCAACTCATCCGTTCTTGTTAGAATGAACTGGGTGACAAATATAAGCTGGTCTGCTGTGTGTGACGCCGGCTCTGCTTTTCTTCTTTTCCTTTTTTCCACTGCAGGAAAGGCTGCCGTAAAATGTGCTGCTAAAGTGGACACACTGAACAACAGGGTATTGCATCTGAATAAATAAATGAGTCCAATATGCGCCTTGACGAAGGAAATATAGAATTCACAAACATCTCAGGTTAACAGCCTCTGCCTCACTGTAGGGAAGCCACTGTCCCACACGATGAACAAGAAAAATATCCATATAAGTGACATCACTGTGTACTAAGGAAAAGTCCTGAGGGGATCCTTGTCCTTACTTGACTTGAACTCCAGGATAGAACGGCAGCCTGAGATCTGGTCCATGACCATAAAGAGAAGATAATTTCCTCTACTTCATACTACCAAACCTCTATGATTAAGAGCAGGTTAGGCACTGTCCTTCTTCCCAATGATGGTAGAATTCCAATCAGCATTATCACATCCCTTGGCCATTTTGAACGTTGCTTATTCAGTCAAAGTCACATAAAATCGGACCATGAAAACATTCACATAAGAAAAGCAAGTAATTTTACTTCTGGATTCCCAGTTTAAGTAAATAATGCAAAACAGGGTAAAAATTATGTGCCCGAAGAGATCATGCAGTGTTTTGGTGTATTTTGTTGTTGTTGTTGTTGTTGTTATTATTCATTTGTTTTTTAGTGATGGAGCACTGAAAATTGCCTGCACATCCAACCATTCGGCCTTGGTCAAGTAAATAGTGGTTTGAAAATTGAAATTGACCACCGCATGATTATGTAGCCACAAAGAAAAATCTTATAAAAAAACGAGTGAAGAAGAACTTTAGACAATCATGCATTTACTACGATGCTGTGAAAAAGAACGGTATGTTTTTAAAAGACTAGACAGGAATTAAAACACAATTACTGTGACTGCTTAGAGATGGCAGGAGTGAGTACTTAGCACATTGCTCGGGAGACTCATTGAGCTGTGGTGGGAACATGAAATTACGGAATCCCTCCACGAAACGTTCCTAGTGGTGTTATACTGCTTTACATGACCTTTAAAAATATTTCAAAAATCAATTCATGTATATTGAGCTCTTAGTAGAGGCAGCACAGTATAATGGACAGACCACAGGCTATGGGACCTGTAGCAGTCACGCTCTCGCGTTGCCCTCCTCACCTCCTGGTGTTTACTCCATTGCACAATCCCCTCCCTAGAGTGTGGACAGAACCTGTTGCTTGTCTCCAGTCAACAGAATATGGCAAAGGTAATGGGATGCCATGCTAGTGACGATGCTCTGTCATCCAAGGCTTTATCTTTTTCGTGGACTCTTTCGGGGAAAGAGTAAAATCTTTCTCTCCTTTGTCGGCTATGAAGAAGCAAGATACCGTGAGCACTACAGCCTCAAAGAAATGAATTCAGCCAACGACCACATGAGTTTGAAAGTGGATTCCTCTACGGTGGAGCCTGCAGAAGAGAAGCCAGTCCTGGTCGACACACTGATTGCCATCTCGCAGAGTTATGCCAGGAGTCCTGGGCCACGCATACTGTGATATGTAATAAGTGTGTATTGTTTTAAGCCACTAAATTTATAGTAATTTGCTACACAACATAGAAAATTAGCACCGAATGGAACCGACTTGGATTTCGGTCTCAGGTCCTCTGCTTATTATCTGCGTAGCTGAGTTGATGAATCGCTCCCAGTCTCAAATTCCTCACTCAGTTGAGAGTAATACCCACCTTCCAGGAAAGGAAGGTATAGATAAGAGAAGCAATGCACCTCTCACACCGCCTGCCGCAAAGTAGACTAGAGTACAAATTATAAACTCTCTCACAGCTAAAACTTCGTTTATCCTGCTCATCGTATTATCCAGTGCCTATTATCATATCTGACCCATAGCAAGTGTTCTATAAACATGTAGCAAATGAATAGTAGCTACTATTTTAAATATGCATAAGGAACTGTAGTTGTACATAATTGGGAGAGAACCCCCGCCCCCGAGGTATTAAAAACAATGAATTACACCATGCAGCATCAATCACAACATACTGTCCTATGTTGTGATTGGAGCAGTAT
Organism: Mormoops blainvillei; assembly: GCA_004026545.1. NCBI lineage: Eukaryota > Metazoa > Chordata > Mammalia > Chiroptera > Mormoopidae > Mormoops > Mormoops blainvillei. The sequence goes on from PVJD01010664.1 coordinate 26,907, forward strand.
GATATTGAGAGGAGGCAGAGGGAGAGGCACAATTCAATATAACCTATTGATAAGCTGCTATCGATATCAATAGAAACCACTTAGGAAGGGGACAAGCGTTTAAAGCAGGCCGTCTAGTCGCTAAGCAGTCACTATAAAGAAAGTGACATGTAAAATGCCGGACTGATTCCTGAGTATTCATAAACTCTAGTGACTTTCTTCACTCACTTCATGGGACTTTGAGAAGCAAGATAGTTGTTCGGCATATGCAACAAGGGTTTGAGGGATCACTCAGACATTGCAACTTTCTCCGAGAAACCTTAGAAAGACTGCAACTATTTATTGCATCAGAGTAAAATTCCAGAAGTGTTGTACTCAAGAAAAGTATCAACCAAAGTAAGTGACTTTATTCTGATAATGGTACATAAAAAGGTGCTTGTATTGTTAAGAGTCTAACAGAAAGTTTACTGGCAGTAAAATATTGTCAAGGAATACATGTCTTGAGCCCCAGAGTCAATTTCCATGAAAAAACCCTACCATGCTATAAAACTGCTTTTTTTCTTAGATTGGCTACTTTGTTTGGCATCTATTAAACTGCTCCAAATGCAAAAGAATTACCACTCCCAACTGTCAGATAAATATGCAGCAGTACGAAAAAATTCCCAAGTCAAGGCCATTTGCTCCATAAACCCTTATGCTCACAACACTCCTTTAGTGTTCACTGTGAAAATCCACCAACATTTGTTTCTGTGAAAAAGGAAAGAAAACTAATATTGTGCAACAATTACTAAGGAAGTCATTGACTTAATTTCTGAAAGTCCCAAAAATCATTCTATGAGAAAGACCAATCGATACACACATATACAAAGACACACGCACATTCTCAGAAATGCAAATCGTAATGACTTCTAGGTTGAAATGAAATGACTTTTCCATTTCCCTTTGCTTTTTAAAGGGAAAGGAAGCTGTTTTGTACACTTAAAAAAAAGATTTTTTTCCCATTTATTTTTAGAGAGAGAGTAAAGGAGGGAGAAAGAGAAGGAGAGAAACATCAGTGTGTGGCTGCCTCTCACACACCCCCTACTGGGGACCTGGCCCGCAACCCAGGCATGTGCCCTGACTGGAATCGAACCGGCGACCTTTTGGTTTGCAGGCCGGCACTCAAGCCCTTAAGCCACACCAGCCAGGGCTGTTTTGCACACTTTTTATTGCATTTGTTCAAGCCGATAAACATCTCTTTGCTAGACCTTAATTCTCTATCAGTACAATAAAAATATTCTAAAGCAATGGCTTTTTCAAACTCAAGAGTGGTATTAAAGGGCAACAGAAAAATGGGAACAAAACCTAAAGAATGATTGAGGGAGATTTAACTACTGCTAATGATATCACAAGTAGGGAGAGAATCTCAACTTAACACTCACCAGGGAGCAAAACATCAAATGCAGGGAAGAACCAGAATCCTTTTGCATGTTGATCAAATTCATGGGAATGTCACAAACTGCCCCAATTCAACTTAAATTCAATTTATTTACCCTTCAAATTATTATTCTATCAAATGCATAATAACAGGAGATATCAAATCTTTGTACATATTATCTAGCTGGTTAATTTTTACAAATGATCCGGTCAGATTTTTAGATCACACAGCCAGCTTTCTAAACAATGAAAACTTTGTGTAACTAAATCGCATGCTTCAGTAATGTCTAGGCCGAGGCAAGCAGGCATGGCTTATTATCTTTACACACTGAAAACAAACACAGCCACCTAATTGTAAGCTAACCCTCAATTATAATCTATTCAAAGGAAAGGATTTTAAGTGGCCTTCCACAAAACATACAATGATCGCATTTTTAATTTTTTTGGCTCTTTAAGGAATTTGCAAGAATCTCCACGAAGAAATGTATGTTAGTAAGTGGTGTTTAACAAGCTGAAAGTTGTTTATATGAATGCTTTTCGACAGTGTAGAGGCCGAGCTGGTAGAAAATTCTTGGTCTGAGCTCCACTCTAAAAAAAAAAAAAAATGTGTCCTTGGTTCCTTTTCTAGACCCCTCTGGGAAAATAACTGCAATGAACCAGATGATGGCAGGCCCATAGTGTAACTTTTACACTAAAGGGCTGCGCATGTCTTTAGAAAACACATGAAAACAACCAACCAAAACTACTGCTTTTTCAGACTACCCTAGCTATAGTACTGCTTTTATTCCTCTATAGTTGGTGAGATGGTAACCTTTCATTGCAAAGGAAATTAAATACTTTCCTTTAAAGGAAGCGTGGCAACTCAGCAAATTCTGTATCCTGGCCAAAACAAATTCATTTGCCATTAGAAAAAAAAAAAAAAAACCTGCTCTGAAGCCTTAGCTCAGGAGTGTGCTCCAGATGAACATTCCAAAGAACACACTGAATGTGCTCCCAGACGCAAGCTCATAAAGCATGTTCCAAACTGTCCCTCTGAGAAGAGCCGCCATGCATTACCTAATTAGTTAAATACGACCAAGATCAAATGGTTCGAGAAGTCAACCAACCAGTAAATCAAGGTTTTGCTAAAGCCAAAGACGCTTGGATCATGACGTTCTGTGGACTCTCTGTACAATCTGCGAGTTTCTGTGCAGTTTAATTGCTGCTGTTATTTGGACTGTGACCATCGAGAAGAGCAGCATGCCCAGCAATAAGAACTACTGTCAAGAATGGTGGAAGGTCTGATGTTTTTACCTGACGCGCAAACGAACGAGAAAATCTACCACCGTTTTAAAGATGACAGTGGAAAACTTGAGGCTTCTGGGTCACAGCAACAGTAGTAGCCCGACTATCAGCATTTTCTTGTGTCTGTTCCTTGATACTCAATTCCTACAGGGCGACACCAGAGGCCAGGTTAGGGAACCCGAATCTTTTCTACTGGGCAGTAAGTAAATCTTCCCTTTTCTTGAGAAGGCAGACATTAGCTCATCTTTCAAGGCTGTTTGTATTCTTGTAAAGATAATATAGGACAAAGGTAGTCAGTGCCTCTACTGACAAGACCAATGGAGACTTGCCTACCAACATCTACCATTATGAATATAGTTAATAATATTGTGTTAACTATGTATGGTGTCAAATGGGTACGAGACTTATCAGGGTGATCACTTTGTAACTTTATATACGTCTAATCATTATCTTGTACACCTGAAGCTAATATAATGTTTTTGTTTAATTTTTCAATTACACTTGACATTCAGTATTAAAACTAATATAATGTTGTATGTCAACTGTAATTGAAAATGAAAAAATTATTAAAACAAAACAACCTATTTCGTTATAACATTCTCAGCACTTAAGAGGTTTCTAAAGGCGAAGCTAATATGAACATCAACTGTAGTTCTGGGGAATGAAAGCTTATAATTTCATCACCTGGTTGAACAGAAAATTGTGGGAGTTAAGTTGTATAGCAATTCAATTAAAAATAGAAATCATGGATTCTTCAAATATCCGTCAAGGCAGACTGAACTCTTCTACCTCCAGTGATAACACATTCACTCAGCAATCCCTCATAAGGTGGCTTGTTATTCGTAAAATAAATTCTTCTGATCAATGTTACAGCTTTAACTTCTCTCACTCCAAAACCAAATATCTATGCGAATGCCAAAAGACAAAAAAGTAAATCACGACCTCACTGTAAAGTCTAGACAAGGTGCAAAGCATTTATTCTCTCTGTAAACATGCTTTTGCCTTAAGGACTTTGATCCTGGTTCAGGAAATAATTTATTGAAATAAACCTAATACTAATGGAATTTTAGGAAGAAAAAATGGCAGTTATCACTATAGAACCCTTACTGAAAGTGAAGTAGAGGAAAGAAGGACTCAATGTCTGGTGTTACTACTAAATCTTACGTCTCACATTTGTTTTATTATTATTAGAAGTAAGCATAAGTTATCGGGAAAATTGCAGACATTAAAATACTCATTTTGCCTTATGATTTTTAAAAGTGTTCACTGCTTACTACAAAGGTGGCCAAAACCTGTGTAGGATCCAATAAGAATCCATGTGCTGAAAAGTGAGGCTCAGTTATAGGCCAGTTTCCAGGGTGAGCCAATAAGATATATTCTTTTCATTAAGATTCATATGCACAAATGGAGTAAATTATTCTAAGGCATCACCTTGTGATCTGACCATAGATAATTTATTGAAATATATGTAATTGCCCTGAGCACTGAACTCTTCAGACTACAGCATGTGAATGTTACTGATTAACTCTGTGCAGTCTACCAAAGCAATAACATCTCATGTCTGCTTGTTGTTTGCTTGGTACACAGTTTTCTTAAACTTTATAGTTCTTTTAAAAGATCTGCATGATAAATATTTGTAAATAATTTTTCATCATAGAACCCTGCAACTTTTCAACATTACGTTTGCGACACAAAAACACTCAGCGACTCATTTTGTAGAGGAATGGGCGAAAAAAAATCACTAAATATTCCCAGCTTTCCAGAATGTGTGGAATTCCATTTCTCTTGGTGTAAAAACAAATAAAAATGTTGAAAAATAGTTTAAACAGATTCGATGCTGTATTGGACTTAAGAAAAAGAGAATTTTCAGCCCTGGCCGGTGTGGCTCAGTAGATTGAGTGCCGGCCTGCAAACCTAAAGGGTCGCCGGTTCGATCCCCAGCCAGGGCACATACCTGGGTTGTGGGCCAGGTCCCCAGTAGGGGGCGCATGAGAGGCAACCACACATGGATGTTTCTCTCCCTCTTTCTCCCTCCCTTCTCCTCTCTCTAAAAATAAAATAAAGTCTTATTAAAAAAGAGAGAATTTTCAAAAAACGTTTTTTTCTATTTTCTTCCGTCTAGGTTTATACGAAATATCCTGGCAATAAAACTCAAAGCTCCCTCCCAAACACCCTGTAGATTAGTTCTTGTTCCACAGCCTAGCTCTTCAGGAAGCATAAAAGGAGAAGACACTATTTCTGTTTTAGAAAAATTTTAAATTTCATAGGACACTAAAGTCAGTTTGCCATGCTACAGTAAAATGCTTGCTGATAATAGCATATTTTTAAGTATTTATGTCATGTGCTAAATATTACACTATGCATTTTACATGCATTATCTCATGTTAACTGATGAGAAAACAGTTTTTAGAGCAGTTAACTTTGCCCAAGAACACAGAGTTAGAAAACGGTGGAACAGAAATTCAAGGCAAACAGCTTAAATCCATGATTTTTACCACTGCATTATATGAATGGACGCTATGTCATTAAGTAAGGTGTAAAAAAAATTTCCAGAAATTAACAAAATTTATTAGGATATTTTTTATTCTAAGGATTGAAAGGGGGAAGCTTACCAGTCAGGTCAATAAAAAGATCAATGGTTTTAAAGTAATAGAAGAAAAACTATAGGATTAAAGTACAAAATTTCTTTTAATACTTAAAAAATACTTTAAGCAGTTATTTCTAATACATTTCCCCAGCATTCATTTCTTTGCAAGTCTAGAACTGAAATTAAAAATGGATTTAAAGTGATATTGAATAATATCCATTAAAAAATGAACAATAATGATATCGTTTATTACACTGCCCAACTTAGTTTATGATAATTAGGAGAGAGCTAGGTCTTCCTTGCTTCAGGAAAGTCTCAGGGAATTTCTTTTTAAAAAAATATTTTAGTTATTTATTTTTAGAGAGGGGAAGGGAGGGAGAAAGAGAGAGAGACGTCCATGTGTGGTTGCCTCTCATGAACCCCCTACTGGGGACCTGGCCCATAACCCAAGCATGTGCCCTGACTGGGAATCGAACCCGTGGTCCTTTGGTCCACAAGCCAGCACCCAATCCACTGAGCCACACCAGTCTGAGGTGGGGAGATTTCTTTAATTATGTATTATTCACTTAAATCCAGCAGGCTTTTTTTTTGAAATATCAGAAATTCAGATTAGGACTTCTAAGTTAAAACTATTTTTTCTATTCTCTACCAGATGGTATGAATCAAGTATATTTTATCAAATATATTTTCCTCAAGGCTGTACTGAATACATTAATTTCCTAAAAACACACTCAGTTGCTGAACGGTTCAGAAAACAATTCTCATCATAATGTCTGGTCAATATTATCTGTGAAGAAGGTGTGATTAGTAAAGGTCTGGAAATTCTAGTGTTTCTTATTGCACCACTGTGTAATCGGTTTGACCAAAGTGAAGCTGGAATATTTCTTGTAACTACTATATGTGCAGACACAGATGGAATTTATTTGCAGCGTTAAAATTTTCCATTGAAAGGACAGCTGTAATTACCAGTACTTTGCCCTTCCTTATCAAGAGCTCTGGTATATTGAAGTAATTCTCCCATCTGCTCTAGCACAGAGGAAAGGTCTCACCAAACCCTCCTTCCAAGCTGAGAACTTATTTGCATAGAATGGTCTGGTCTGGAAAGGAGGTCTGAAAAAAAAAATTAAGAATACAAATTCTATGTGATCTAACAATTCCTCTTCTGGGTACTTATTACTGCCAAAATATGAAAGCACTAATTCAAAAAGGGATATGTACTCCCTACGTTTGCTTTCCCATTCATTATTAACTATAGCCAAGGCATGGAGAATCTTGCCATCTGCAACAGCATGAATTGGTCTTGAGGGTATGATGCTAAGTGAAATAGATCAGACGGGAAAGGGCAAAAAAAATATGATTTCACTCATATGTTGAATATAAAACCACAAAGAAACTAACTAAACAAATGTAGATACAGACAACAGAATGGTGGTTCCCTGGGGGAAAGGGCGGTGGGGAGAAGGAAAATTGGGTAAAAGGGAACAAAAATGTGGAAACAAAAAGAAACTAGACCTCGGATGGTGAGCATGTAACAGAGTGCGCAGATACAGAATTATAATATTGTCCAACTAAAGTTCATATAGTGTTAGTAACCAATATTACCTCAATGAACTTAACTTAAAAATGGTCTGTTCTACCCACTAGATATCATAAGCAAGTCACAAATATTTTGCGTCTCAATTTCTTAATTTCCGAAAGAGGGATATGAGTAATTGTGTTTATAGGTTATTATGAATATCAATGTGGATATATAACAATATATGTAAAAGAACTTTGTAAAGATCATCAATAAGGATTTTTTATTGGATTGGTTAGGTTAACACTACTTAATAAAATTATATAGGTTTCAGGTGTACGATTCTATAACACATCATCTGTATATTGTATTGCGTGTTCACCACCCAGAGTCATGTCTCTTTCCGTCACCATTTATCCCCCCTTTACCTTCTCCTGCAGCCCCCAGCCCCCATTTCCCTCTGGTAATGACCATACTGCTGTCTGTCTATGAGGTTTTGCTTTTTGCTTAATTCCTTCATTTTTTCACTCAACCCCTCCAGCCCCTTCCGTCTAAGTCTGTTTCTATTTTGTTAGTTTATTTTGTTCATCGGACTCCATATATAAGTACAATTATATGGTATTTGCCTTTCTCTGACTGCCTTTAACTGAGCATAATGCTCTCCAGATCCATCCATGCTGCTGCAAAAGGTAAGGTTTTCTTCTTTTTTACAGTGTAGTACTACATTCTGTAAATGTACCACAGCTTTTTTTGATCCGCTCATCTACCGATGGGCACTTGCGCTGCTTCCCCATCCCCCACTAAAAAACTTACTGATTTCAGATCATTTTCTTTCCTTATCTCCTAGAATCCTACGTATTTACCTCAATTGTCTCCCCGTACTTAGACTAATTACAAACACTGACACTTTTAGAATGTCAGCGCTCATTCTCAACACTATGTAGTCTCCAGCCTTTTAGTAAAGGCCTGGGTTGGTCTTCCCAGCTCCTCGCCTTCGTAACTTTAATTACTTGATGCTTTTGGGTGCTGCACCTGTTGTTCAAAATGCAATGTCTTGGGTTGCATTCCCATAGATCCTAACTCAACAGGTTGACGGCATCCATGAATAAAAGTTTGCACAGTATTCCTAGGAAATTTCTGAAGCACGTGGCCCCACAGCACGCTGCAAAAAAAATGAAATATTTAGAGAACACCTAACACTGAGTCATTCACCAGTCTCCTAGTCGTAGCTTCGCTCTTTACGGTTGCCTCCCTCAGGAACGCTCTTTCCTTTTATATCTGATAATGAAAATATCGCTAATTTTTGACATCCGTCTTAAATGCAGCCTCCCAGTCCAGTTTGCTCATACCCAGCACTTGCGCTCTTTTCTACTGAATGGATAGGGGATATTATCAGCATGTGGGCGTAAGGAAGCACTGAGTGATCGTACAGTCTCTAGGCTTCATGAACTGAAGTTTTACTCCAAGTCTGTGCCCTTGACTTGAGCCAGCTATAAGGCCTGTGCACTGCGTAAGCGAATAGAAGAGTAAACAACATCTGGTTTTTAAACCAGTTCAATGACTGGTCAGGGTAGTAACTCAGACTCCACGGAAACTGGAAAGGACAGGCAGCCATGTCAAAACCAGTGATTGAGAATGAGAACTAAACAAATAAAAAATAGCTGTCAGCTAGAAAATTGTATAAGTTCAGTAAGAAGAAGTCAAGTGATAATACCCCAATGGTCTCAGAGAGAGAGAGCCGGCTACACACCTACCTAAGTGAGTTTGTGCAGCTGGTTATATAATAACAAGGAGAAAAGAAGGGAGGAGGGAACTAACAGTGGAGTTGGCAGTAATACATGAGAAAGATAGAAGCTCTGGGTTCTTAAAATTAGAGGCCCCTTTAAATTTCACGAAAGATAAGAACAACTACTTTTCAGAGGCAGATTGGCAGTAAGTGGTTTCTGTGGGGCATGCCAGATCCCAATCCTTAAGCTCATAAACACATTGTTTTCTCTGTTACAGTTAAATACATCATCCTCAGCTCACATTTTATTGAGTGCCTTGTATGTGCTAGGCACAGTGCGAAGCATATCACATTTTTCTTAATCTTTAAAAGAAATCGGCAAGGTTGATATTATTATCTTTAATTGACAGATAAATAAATAGAGTCTCTGAGAAGGAAAAGTTAAGTAATCTCAAGAAAACCACCGGTAAATGGAATTTGAACCCAAGATGACAGAATCAAAAGTCTGTGCCCTTAATTGTGCAACCCTTCAGCCTGTGGAAACCCAGATGTTTCATGATTATTTCACAACTCATAAATATCTGCAATAACTACTGGTATCACTCAGAAACACTGCCACAAAAACATTAAAGGCACAGGAAAATGACATAGTCCAAAGCCCCAAATTATAATCCCCCATGATATTAAAACATGCCTGGTAAACTTTTATTACCAAGTTTATACAGTCATAATCTAGTATGTGTGTGTGGTACAGATCCAGAGACATTCAATGATTTTAAAGGGAGAGTTAATTAGAAAAAATGATGAATAATTCCAGTTAAATCTCATCTAAGAACTTCGAAATTTCCATAACTTCTATTGGCATGTTAAATATCACGTATCCAGCCCCAGCGAATGTGGCTCAGTGGATTGAGTGCCGGCCTGTGAACCAAAGGGTCACCGGTTCGATTCCCAGTCAGGGCACATGCCTGGGTTGCGGGCCGGGTCCCCAAGTAGGGGGCGCGTAAGAGGCAACCAAACATTGACGTTTCTCTCCCTCTCTTTCTCCCTTCCCCTCTCTCTAAAAATAAATAAATAAAATCTTTGAATAAATAAATAAATAAATGTAACGTATCCTGTCAAAAAAGAGGGAAGTATTCCCATTTTATTGGGAAAAACTCAATAGAAAACATTTTGCTGTGACATAAATTATAAAAATTGCAATAAAAAAATCACATGTACTGGCTGTATTTGGATACAAAATAACCAGAACAACATTGGAAGAAAAGAATCATTAAAATCTTTAAAAGGAAAGATGATTAAGTTCTGGCCAAGGTGGCGGTGTAGGTAGATATACTTTGTCTGCTCACACAACCAAAAGAAGGGCAACAACAAATTTAAAACCAAAAAAATAACCAAAACTGCCAGAAAATCAAACTGTGTGGAAGTCCGACAACTAAGGAGTTAAAGAAGAAACATTTCCAAAAGACAGGTAGGAGGGGCGGAGACGGGCAGCCCCCGCGGTCCCGCATTTGCATGCGGATAAACCGGGAGGAACAGCTGGGGAGCCAGACAGACCGCGCAGCCCCGGGTTCCAGCGCAGGGAAACAGCCTCTGAAGCTCTACTGGTGAAAACCTGTCGGGGTTGCGGCGGTGGGAGAAATGGCCGGTCTCGCAGGAGAGTTCATCTGAGAGACCCGCAGGGCCCCAGGACATACACAAACCCACCCACCCGGGAATCACCACCAGAAGGGCCCAATTTGCTTATGGGCAGCAGGGGAAGTGACTGAGAGCCAAGAGCCAAGCAAGCGGCACTGTTCCCTCTCAGACCCCTCCCCCACAGACAGCGCCACAAGGCAGTCACGTGGGTGTCCCCGCCCTAGTGAACACCTGAGGCTCCGTCCCTCACCACATAATAGGCTCACCGAGACAAAAATAATATGGCCCAAACAAAAGAAGACATCAAAGCTCCAAAAATAGAACTAAGTGATGAAGAGATAACCAACCTATGAGATGCAGAGTTCAAAACACGGGTAATCTGGATGCTCGCAGAATTGGTGGAGTATGGTCACAAAATAGAGGACAAAGTGAAGGTTATGCAAAGTGAAATAAAGCAAAATATACAGGGAACCAACAGTGAAGGGAAGGAAACTGGGACTCAAATCAATGATTTGGAGCAGAAAGAAGAAAGAAACATTCAATCAGAACAGAATGAACAAACAAGAATTCAAAAAAAGGAGACGATGAGAAACCTCTGGGACAAATTTAAACGTTCCAACATCCGAATCATAGGGGTGCCAGAAGGAGAAGAGGAAGAGCAAGACATTGAAAACTTACTCGAACAAATAATGGAGGAGAACCTCCCGGTCTGGCAAAGGAAACAGACTTCCAGGAAGTCCAGGAAGCTCAGCGAATCCCAAGAAGTTAGACCCAACGAAGCACACACCAAGTCACATCATCATTACATTACCCAAGGTAAAAGACAAGGAGAGAATCTTCAAAGCAGCAAGAGAAAAGGAGAGAGTTATCTACAAAGGAGTCCCCATAAGACTATCAGCTGATTTCTCAACAGAAACCTTATAGGCAAGAAGGGGCTGGGAAGAAGTATTCAAAGTCATGAAAGGCTAGGGTCTACATCCAAGATTACTCTATCCAAGAAAACTATCATTTAGAATGGAAAGGCAGATAAAGTGCTTCCCAGATAAAGTAGTTCATCATCACCAAGCCCTCATGATATGAAATGTTAAAGGGACTAATGTAAGAAAAAGACGATGATCAAAAACATGAACAGTAAAATGACAACAAACTCACAACTATCAACAACTGAACCTAAAAAAAAAAACCCCAAAAAACGGAAACAAACAGCAAACTGCAACAACAGGAACAGAATCGCAGAAATGGAGGGCACGTGGAGGGTTATCAGTGGGGAGGGGGAGGGGGAGGGGTGAGAATGGGGGAAAAGGTACAGGGAATAAGAAGCATCAATGGTAGGCACAAAATAGACAGGGGGAGGTTAAGAACAGTATAGGAAAGGGAGAAGCCAAAGAACTTATATGTACGACCCATGGACATAAACTAAGGAGGGGGATGCTGGTGGGGCGGTACAGGGAAGAGGGGAATAAAGGGGAGAAAAGAATGAGACAACTGTAATAGCATGATCAATAAAATATATTAAAAAAAACAAAAAAAATCTTTAAAAGGAAAAGTTGCACTGAACTGTTCCTAAATGCATTTTGTCAAATTCATCAAAGACAACTAAAGACAAAGTAATGAAAACCATTTCCTCATGCATAATGCAGAACTGATTTTATAATGTTTGCTTTATTATTTTTAGGAAATATGAAAGTTAAGGTATTTCTACTTTGGCACAAACTATTTGTAATGGTAACCCACTTAGTCACATGCGACTTGAGAAATTTCAAAAGGGTCGATCAAGGCACTATGTTTTTGTCTCCCGCTTCAGATAGCCTGAGAAAAAATAGATTATTCTGAACCATGGAAAGAGGTTAGGCAGTAGAGTTAAACATTATTAATAAAGTCAATCGAAGATGAAATAATCTGGTGAAGGATGGTCTAGAAACATAAGCTTTCTCAGCAGGATATTAAAAAACACTGAGGCAATATGGTCTTGCCATGTGAGGGAGTACAAAAGCAAACATTTGCTATAATTTCCGTGGATTTCACGATTACCAGTTCAAATGCACACTTGGCTTATCATCATTAACAGTAGGTGATTTCTGATCTTATTAGAATAATGATATGTAAAAGTCCTGGGTACGAATCCTGCCTCTGCACATTTACTGGCTGTAAGGCAGCCAACGGATAGGTACAAGACTTACTGGGGTGATCATTCTGGAAAGTATATAAATGTCTAATCACCATGTTGTACACCTGACACTAATATAATGTTATATGTTGACTGTAATTGAAAAATAATTTTTAAAGAAGACCATGGCCAAGTTATTCAGATGTTTGAGGACTTGATTTTGTATGTAAAACGGGCAATAATATGTCTATTTATGTAGAATAAATGCGGAGAGGAATGTGAAGTGCCTGGATTTAAGCCTGGCACTCCAAGGCATTCAATAAATACGAAGTCCGTTTCCTCCTTCACTCGTACCCATTCTTCAAACACTGGCGAAAGTCCTACCTTTTGTAGAATATATTTTAGGCACACTGATTTTCCTCATATCTGCATTTGTATAGAGGCGGTTTCTGATCTGTGGTCCAGAGATCAGTATGGAGAGGGGGAGTAAGGTGGGAAGAAGAGTTCATGGAAAGGGCCTGCAAAGCTCTGCGTACACAAAGCAGTTTCTAGAGACTGAAAGAATAAGCCTTGCACTGAAACGTACAACGATGTTTTCCACAATGTATAGATCCTGTTGCATAAATTAAAATACAAATTCATTTCAAAGTGTTCGCAACTTAATATTAGCTTTTTGTTATTATTTATTTTCCTTAATCAATGGAGGGTAAAAATTCAAGTACTGTTCAGAGAGATTCCCATATGTACACTCCGAGAAGCCAGACCCCGCTACCACAAGTGCCTCTATAGTGGCACGGGGTTCTCCCACTGTTTCAACTGCACTGGGGTGAAGGACGCCAGGCACTGAAGTGAAAAGTTAAAGGGCGCCGAAAAGCTTAGTAATCCAGGCAAATAATATTTTAAAGAAAATTTGAAAATGAAAATTAACGCCAAAGTATCTGATGACCAAAAATACCCAATTTTAAATAAAGACATGATCTGACAGGGCCAAGGTCATGGCGAGCTAAATGAAGGGAGTCACTTAAGTGCAGGGTCAGACCTTGGTTCATAGACATATTGCCATGTGACCCTTCATGTCTAAAGAAGGAAAAAACTGTCACTATTTAATAATGTGAAAAGTACTCGTTGGAATGCTCATCTGGACCTCGGGAAGAGTAAGCCAATTCATGCCATGAGTGCTTTCACAAAGAAACATCTGCCTTTGGCATGCAAAAACCAGAGGAAGCACTGGGGGTAGGGAAGGCGTGAGAAGAGAGAGAAAGATAGAGACGGAGGTTAGAGACAGACACAGAGACAGAGAGGGAGATAGGTGCGCATGTCGAAAGTCTGAATTTAGGAACAGAAAAAACCGTTCCGGGAGAGTATTAATTAAGCAGTAAAAAGCCTTGCAGTTTAGAAAAGCTGACAGCTGGCTTACATTTAATTTTCCAGAGGGCAGGTGACATCATGCTCTTTATCATCATTATCATCATCACTACGGTTTATTGAATACTTACTGTGTGCCAAGCACAACACTGAGCTTCATCTTGTTTAGTCATCACAATGATTCTGTGATGTGTATGTACTTTTATTACCCTCAGTTTATTAACTGAGTGTCAGAGGGAATTAAATGGCTTGTATATAGTGTCGTCCCTAATAAAAAATTTTAGGAACAGTATTAACTTATCCTGGTATACCTGTAATAACAAAAACAATAACAAATAACATCCAACAGTTCCTGTTTTAAGCACTATGCTAAACATATCGTCTCATTTAAACTTTATAGTAGCCAAGTGACATAGGTAGGTATCATTACCTTTGTTTCTACTGAGGCTTAGAGGGGTAGAGAGGTGTGAGTGTGTGTGTGTATGCAGACATATCTATATTTGAAATAACCTTCTAGGTCCGAGATGGCGCAGCTCCCGCCTATGGTGCCATGTCATCGAATCAAAATTTGGCTAACTTTCGTGTCCCTGAGAATATTTCACTTGAACAGAAACGCAGTATATCCAGTCAGCCAACCCTTAAACGCCAAGCCAACTCTTCCCCTTCTCACTCCAGTCATTTGATTGGTTCCTCTGAAGACCAGCCCCCATCCTGAAGCTACCTAGAAGCCCCAACCTGCCAAGAGCCACCTCATTAGCATAAACTCAGGTTGAGTTGAAAGGGGCTCATTATGAATAACAAAAGGCACTGGGTTTTAGGAACCAGAGACAAAAATCAAATATATAAATACAGATAAATATATAAAAAAATCAAATACAATGGTATTCTAAAACTTCAAGTAAGTCACTTTGAAATCTGTTAACACATTAATTTCGCACAAATTGAATATTCTGTTTTGAACTTAACTTTTCAGCAAAAATTTGACTACCTCATCACAACACTGAGGACACTATCATCATTTAACAGTTAGCAATTCAGTTAATAACTGCTGGCAGTTGGTAGGAGCTGGGAAATTCCCTTCTAAACAGCTATACCAACAAGTCAACTGCTTTCTGGCGGAGGACAAAGTCCCATAACAAAGTTTACTACTTTGTTTAGAGCCTCAGGATCAGATAGAAATGATTTTTTTAAAGTATCCAAAATTATAAACTAATTTCTCTATTCTAAAAATGACCCATGACCAATAATGATGCCCTAAGAGGCTAACGCTATATACAAAATGAAATTCAATTCCTCTCATTAAAAAAAAAAAGGCCCAATAACGCTGTGCTTCACAGCTGTTTTAATAATAAAAGCAGTTACGCAGTGATGAGTATTCCCTAGGTTCCCATTACAAAGGGAACTTCATCTGCAAGTTGATCGTTTTAAATACACATCTGGTAAAATTTGTCACTCTTTTTGGCAGAAAATTGTTTTTTTCTGAAAGATTAAAAGTGGACCACAGTCGAGTTCACGAGTTTCTACTAACATCATATTTAAATCTATTTCTGTGTGAAAATTTTCCAAGGGCAATCCAACATGGTTTTTCTGGCTTCTCTCCCTGAAGAACCACAGACCACTAACTAGTGAGCATATCTGCTTTACTTCAACATTATCGAATCATTATTCTAAACAGCATGGCCCTGGGAGTCAGGTGACTGAGAGTCTAGTCCCTGAGCTGCAGCTCTTTACATAGAATGAGGGATTTGACATAGCTAATTTCGAAGGACACTTCTTATTCTACCATGCTGTTGTTCCATGAAGTCTTCCACTTTAACAGCCAGAAAAAACAGATAGGATAAATGATGTGCAATTCTCCCTGAATCTGTATCTCCTCTAGAAATTAGTTGAAAAAGTAAGCTTTTGCTTTACCTGAAGAGTGTTATATAAAGAAGTATGATAAAGAACTCATACCACTCAGCACCAGGAAGACAAACAACCCAATTAAAAAATGGGCAAAGGGCTTCAATAGACACTTCTCCAAGGAGGACAGTACAGATGGCCAACAGATATGAAATGATGCTCAATGTCGCTAACTGTCAGAGAGATGCAAATTAAAACCACAGTGAGATACCACTTCACACCAGCCAGAACGGCCATCATAAACAGATCAACAAACAAGTGCTGGCGAGGATGTGGAGAAAAGGGAACCCTAGTGCACTGTGGGTGGGAATGCGGACTGGGGCAGCCACTGTGGAAAACAGTTTGGAATTTCCTCAGAAAACTAAAAATGGAACTGCCTTTTGACCCAGAGATTCCACGGCTAAGAATACACCCTAAAATCCTGAAACGCCAATTCAAAAGAACTTAAGGACCCCTAAGTTCATAGCAGCACAATTTACAACAGCTAAGTGTTGGAAGCAGCCCAAGTGCCCATGAGTAGATGAGCAGATTAAAAAACTGTGATACATTCACACAATGGGATGCTACACAGCAGAAAGGAAGAAGGAGCTCCTGCCATTGGTGACAGCGTGGATGGACCTGGAGAGCACTATGCTGAGTGACATAAGCCAGGCGGTGAAAGACAGATACCATATGATCTCACTTATAACTGGAATCTAATGAACGAAAGAAACTAATCAGAAAAATGGAACCAGAGACCTAGAAACATAGGACAGATAGTTGTAGAGGGGGGGAGGAATGGTGGAAGGAAGGGGGACTAGTTAAGGGACCTGTATGAATGACCCCCACACATGGGCAATGGAGGAAAGATTGACTGTGGGCGAGAAGGGTGGGCTGGGTGGAGGGGGGCAAAAGGGAAAAAAATTGGGACAACTGTATAATAGAATAAACAGTAAAAAAGTAAATTTGCCAAAAGAAAAAAAAAACTTAGAGGGAAATTGGGTACATTAAAGTAGAATAAAGGCCCCCCCCCAAAAAAGAAGTATGCCTTTGTAATCCCTCTCCCTCCCTCCTTCACATGCTCTCTCTCCCCTCCTCCCCTCCCTTCCGAGCGCTCCCTCTTTCTCTCTCTCTCCCCCCCCAGCCCCGCCTCTCTCCCCATCGAAGAGTTCGTTACTTCCCTTACACAGATGAAATTGGTGACGTTATAAATACAAACAGCTAAAACTCTTCAACCTACTGTGACCTAATTAAGAACTCCAAGGAACCAATCATTTCATCTGGAGAACAGTAACTGGAGAAACATACTTTTAATATTAAGGCCAATAAGGGAAGCCCAGCTTTCATCCCATTTGGCTCAGAGTCAAAGTACCAATACAGAAAATACATACACTTATCTTCATGGTAAGAGCCAGTGTGAACCACACATTACAGGGATGAAAGATCTCGGGGATATTATGTCGATAACAGCAGTGACAATAATACTACCGCCACTTTAAATTTGTAGAAGATTTTAGAGTTTATATAGTTAGTCATTGTGTTCACAAGGCTCTATTTGATCTATATTCTGATTTCCACTCCAATTTTCTTTGAAACGATTCAATTTGTTCCAGCTGCCCCAAGAATCTCCCATGTTCTTCAAATATGCTGAGCTCATTTCCTCCTCCAGCCCTTTGCCACTGCCCTGCTTCTGCCTGAAATGTTCTTTTTCTTGCATGTCATCTACCTTGTTCTTTCCTTCACATCTAAGCTTAATTATCACCTCCACAGTGGGACTTTCCAACACCACACCAATCTAAAATAAGTCTCTTATGCTCTCACACTAAACCCTGTATTCTTCCTTCACGGAACTTATCTCCAATTGTAATTACAGACATATTTATGATTACTTCTTTAATATCTGCATTTTCCATCAGAATGTAAGCTTACCGAAAGTAGGGGCTATGTCAGTCTTGTTCACTACTGAATCTGTAAGGCCTAGCACAGAGACAAGTATACAGAAAATGCTTCAAATACACTTGGTGAATGAATAAATGAATTCACATGTATTTACTCATTCATCGCAACGACCTCATGGAATATGTATACTCATTCTCTAGTTGAGGTCACTGTGGTTCACAGAAACTAGGGGACCTATAACAAAGCTCTATGAATGGAGGAACTAAAATTCAAATTCTGCTCATGGACATGGACAACACTGTGGTGACTGCTGGGGGGAAGCGGGTATGCCACTAAATGGTAATGGAAAAAAATATAATAAAGATTATATATTAAAAAAATAAAAATAAAATTCAAACTCTGAATTTCTTACTCCGAATCTAGTGTCCTTTCCACCACATATCTAGAAACGTTATTTAATCATTTGCACCTCCCCCATAGCCTCTGGAAATGAATTCTGGACACCGGAGATAAATGTTCATCACAGACGTCCTTAAAAAAAGAGTCAACCAGTTATCTGTATTCTTTTCAAAAGAGGACCACCACTCCATACCGGCCATTCAGAACTCCCCGACTTCAGCAGTAGCTGATCTTAAAACCACTCAATCCTATATGTAACTGACAAGCTGTAGCTTATGTGTCGCACTCAATATCATTTTGTTAAAAAAATTAATTATATATCAAAAGCATACGAGCACAGAAAAATAGATGAACATGTATTACAATGGGTTAAAATGGACTACTGTTTTTATAAACACATTAATATTAACTACCGCTAGGAAATGTCTCTACATATTCATGTGAAGTCACTGTACTCTTATTTTCTAGAGTACTGGTATCTAAAGTTGTCTGCTTGGTGAAATATATGAGAGACCGTGAAGCTACATGATCACAGTTTATTTTGTAATAACTTCTGTAAAATGTTAGAGAGTGCAGAAATCCAAAAAATGACTGAAGGAGGTTATCATGCAGATTAATACTCAAGGCATTAGCTCACCATTCATTGTGCTCAGCCCATTCTGAGCTTAGGATAATTAAAGCAAGTCCAACTTAACGCAAACTAAAAAGAAAAAATGAACTCCATGATTAAAAGGCTATTTGCAAGTAAATATTACTTAAAGCTTAAAAAGCAAATGACCCTGGCTGGTGTGGCTCAGTGGATTGAGTGCTGGTCTGTGAACCAAGGGGTTGCTGATTCAATTCCCAGTGAGGGTACATGCCTGGGTTGCGGGCCAGGTCCCCTGTAGGGGGCGTGCAAGAGGCAATCACACATTAATGTTTCTCTCCCTTTCTCCCTCCTTTCTCCTCTCTCTAAAAATAATAAATAAATATTTTTTAAAAAGCAAGTGAAATCACTGTGTCTTTTAGATACTAATCAAGACAGCAAACAAAAAGAATCATTTATAAAACAATTTAAAAACATAAGATCACTGGTTTCCTTTAGGCTATGAAGCTGTGAACAGTCCCATCTAATAGTTTCTTCAAGGATTTTTGTGCATTCCTCACACACACTCAGTTCGCCGGGGATGAGACAGACTCTCTGCTCTGAGATAGACCCAACCGAGTTAGGATACACATAGGTGGGAAATGTACAAAGGAGAATATTCTGGCAATCTCCTTCAGATTGATATAAAATGTGGCAGTTTTAAATCTATGAAGTAACTGAACAATTTACACCATATTTCTAACTCATGTGGGGTCCAACAATCAAGTACTCAACATTCAGCCTCGGGCCTTCCTTTTTCACAATGAGTATCATTGTTGTGAAAAGCCCAAAGATTTTATTTCAGGTACAACTTTACAAATTTACCCATGACAGGCTTGAGAGAGCTGTAGTACAGGCAAGTTAAACGCATCTTTACTTAAGAGGGAAAAAAAAGCAGCAACAAAGTTAAGTGAATTGTTTCAGCATGCATGACTTATCTATCAATGTCAGAGATGGGAATCCTCAGTTTCCTGTTGCTGCAATAACAAATGACCACAAATTTCAGGTCTTAAAACAACAGATCTATTCACTTAAAGTTCTGGAGGTCAGACTTTGAAGTTAGTCTTATGGGGCCAAAATCAAGATTGTGTTAGTGCTGGTTCCACTGGAGGGCTCTTGGGGGCATTCTCTTCTAGTTTCTAGAGGCCACCTGCATTTCTTTGTGTCACTCCAACCTCTTATTTCCATCATCATATGGCCTACTTCTTCTGTCACCAAATCCTCCTCTGCCTTGTAATTACACTTCAGGCTTACCAAGATAACGCAGGATAATGTCCCCATCTCCAGGTCCTAAACTTAACCATCCCAGCAAAGTCCATTTGGCCATATAAGGTAACATTCACAGGTTCTAGAGATTAAGACCCAGATATCTTTGGGGGCTACTATTCTGTCTACTTCTGGAATAAAACTGAATCCGAGCATATTCATGCTTCATCCACCAAAGCTGAGGATGATTTACCCACAGTTGTATGGCTGCCATGGGTTGCTACTGGTTTTCTGTGTGACGCCGGGGTTCTTGCAAAAGAAAGAACTCATTCTCACTCTGTCTTTCTCTCTCACTCACACACACGCATTGTTAAAACAGATTATCAATGCAGTGATTTAAAATAAAACTGCTCTTCTGGAAAACAGACAATAATAATGACAATATAAAGAAGAATTAGAGTCGATTTGCAACAAAGCAAAACAGTTTCACAGTAAATTTTTTAAATTAAATTATAGCTTTAAGATAGCAATCAGTAGACCAAAATGTAGGGTAAAAGCCAGGCCTATATACACCTAAAGTAAAAGGAACTTTTAATTACCTATTAAGTTCAAGTAATGCAAATGAAAAAAATCTAGGTAAACCAGATAACTTCTTATCCCTACCTCCCCCCATCCCACCTCCACACTATCTTTACCTCTGTCGATAAATTAATTCTGGAGATTCCATATTAATTACAAATATTAATTATGACATCAGCAATATATATAAAATTGCATATGTTCTCCCAGTTGTGTCACTAGTGACTTGTGTAACTTTGGTCAAGTCCCTTCATCATTCTGAAACTCAGTTTTATGTGTGAAATGAGTTCAGACAAGATGAAATAAAAATTCTTTCAGATAAAAAGTTATTGCCATGAATGACATAAATTACCCCTAGAATTGATATCCTTATTATAGTAAAATATGGTACAGCCTGAAAATATTACTTGTTGAAACCACCAAAATTTTAATTTTCTCTCTGCTACTACTTCTCTAAGAATGCCAGGGCAAGTCATTTAATATCATCATACCTTAGTTTTCTGCCATTAACTGATGCTTAACAACCTTCATATAAGTCAAATATCCCATTGCTTATCACCTTCCTGAAGGTTTGAGAAGAATAACACAAATATTATATAACATGCTAACAGTCTTTAATATGAGGGATACGACACATTTGTTTATTCACAAAGATCTTAGGCATAGAAAAGCAGGGAGACTTGTTTCTTGAGACAGAAAATCTCTGGGATTAGATTTTAAAATAGGCCTGTGGATTCCTTCTGCTACACTGGCTCTGTAACCACTTATATTATATAGTCAGAAAGTGTTCATATGGAGATTAAGTTACACAGAGAAGCTATAACATACTGACTGTGCCCAGAGTGATGCATCTCTCTCAACAAAACAGGCAGACAGGCATGATGCCTGTGATGCTAGATTAGATATTCCAGAGGTCTGGTCACAGTCCCATATAGACCATTACAAAATGAGCAGATCATTGGAAAAATGCTCAGTTGTTCCATATAGAAATATCATTGTGCCTCTTCACTGCCGGTAATATTCTAGAACCTCGTATTTTCAATTCTCTGCATTATGTCAAGGAAAACTCAAGGCTATTAAATTTGAACATTTGTATGTTATTTCTGTAACAAATTACCACAAATTTAGTGGCTTAAACTTACACAAATTTATTATCATTATGTTTCTGGAGTTTCAGAAGTCCAACATGTCTCAGTGGGCTAAAATCAAGGTATTGGCATGACTGCATTCTTTTCTGGAGGCTCTAGGGGATAATTCATTTTGTTGTTTTTTCCATCTTCTAGAGGCTGTGCACGTTTCTTGGCTCCTGGCACTTTCTTTCACTTTCAAGCCAGAAATGTCTATCAAATTGTTTTCATATGGCATCAATCTGACACTGACTCTCCTGTCTCCATCTTTCACTTAGAAGGAAACTTTTGATGATATTAGTCCCTCTGGGATAATCCAAGATACTCTCCCCTCTAAAGATCTTTAATTTAATCACAACTTCAAAGTCCCCTTTTCCATGTAAGGTAATACAGCCACAGGTTCCAGGGATGAAGACGTGGGCATATTTGGGAGGCCATTAATCTGCTGACCACTGTTGGCCCTCACACCAATAATTAATCCGCTGTGACTGGACACAGATCATCTGTGTAAATCACCCAGTGAATCCACCCAGTGAGCGTACCGAGTAGTCTGACGATCAGAAAGCTGGTCCTCCTCAACTTTTCCCAACAGAAAACAGGATTTGAAAACCACGTTTCTAATTCATTACAAAACAGAAGTACAGCTCTTATCTCTATCACAACATTTATTCCAGGTGCTATTGCCATCACAGTCTCTCTCATTCTCAAGGACAATTCAAACATACCATCTGCCTGAACACACTTTTATTAAAATTTATTAAATTTCATATATGTGTGTGTGTATCCAAGAATACATGGAAGACCATCACTAAAGGTGTCGAGGTTAAAAACTTTAAAAATAATTACCGAGACTCAAATTAGAAGCTGGCAGCCACGATGGTAAAGAACATAAAGTATATGTATAATATGTAATGTTTGAAAGAATTAGAAATGCTCGATCTGGAGACAGATAGTCAAAAAATCTTTTCAGAAAACTGCAGGGAGGCATGACAGGGGTCTTATTTCAGGTGAAGGGCTGCGATATCGAGGAGATACAAAAACCCAGACCACTGAGCAGAGCTTAGAATGAAACCGAAATATTTCAGAGAGAATGCATCACTCTGGGCACAGTCAGTATGTTATAGCTTCTCTGTGTAACTTAATCTCCATATGAACACTTTCTGACTATATAATATAAATGGTTACAGAGCCAGTGTAGCAGAAGGAATCCACAGGTCTATTTTAAAATCTAAATATTTCGGTTTAATTGAAAATTCTTTTTAATAACTAAAGTTGCCTAATAATGAAACAATCTTTTTAAAGATTGGGGGATGCCAGTATTTAAAAGTCTGTGAAAAAAAAAATGTCTGCATTGAGTAAAATGTTGGAAAATGAGGCTGTAGTTCCAGTTCAGATAGAGCACTCTATGGGGCTAGAATTAGACTTCGCCAATAGTCTAATTCCTTCCACATAAAATCTTACAGTAATGCTGCTTATTTTATTAAGGCGACAATACTGTTAAGAAAAAGTGAAGAAATTGATCAACAAGCATTTACTGAACATCTCTTCTGGCCTAGAAATTAAAGATATATATATAATACTGTTCCTATCCTCAGAGAGTTTGATGGAGTGATCAGAATATAGTCACAGAAAAGACAACTGGCAATATAAGTAGCATCCCTCAAAAACATACACAGTAAGTGCTAAAGGAGTTTAGAGGTAGAGAGAGAGCTGCCTTAGTTTATAGGGCCAAGAAAGACTTCATTAGTGAGAAGGGGTAAAGACTGAGTAAGACCAAAGCCTGTGGAATGGGAGAAGGGTAACTCCGGTGCAGCAAACACTGGGAACAAAAGCACAGACATTGAGATATACTTGGCACATGCTGGAAGTAGTAATCCCAGACGCCTGAATGAAAAGAAAATGCCTCCAGTGCAGTACTTTTCACAGATGGCACACAAGATGTTTTTAGTACATGAATGAAAATGTTTATCCAATCCTATGTGTTTGTACTAATGTGTAATAGAAAAAAAAAATAGGCAAATAGCATATCCAATCCATGAGTTCACAGATACTACTGTTCAGTGTAAATCGGCTGTTTTATTCATGCACGCACTCATTCCTAAAGAAGGCATTCATTACATAATTTTTAGGGACGGGGCTACAGTCTGAGAACGCCATGGAGATGGACAAAACAAAGGCCAAGGAGCTCACAGTCTAGCAGGGAAGGCAGATATAAACAGAAAATTACAGTACAAAATACAATGAAATACGCATGAGGTTTTCCTGGATTATAAAAAGACACTTAAGTTGAAGGTGTTTCATGGAGAAGATTAAAGTATATTTAGGAAAGTTAAAATAGGGATTCCAGGTGGAATGGATTGCAGAAAGAGACATTTAAAAGGAGGGTCGATATTTCTCCCAGGCAAAGATACAGTATCAATTTCACGCAGCCAGGATTTAGCCTGCAGTTCTCAGAAATACATACATCATCGACTGGATTCTGAGACTGCTAAGTCACCCCTCCTATTTATCAAGTTTAACATTATCATAAAAGCAAACTTTCAACTAATGTTTACAAATCCACAGGTATCACCAAAGGAACCTTGAGCTGAATGTAGGTGTCTAAATTTCTAACAAATGACTAATTTTAAAAGGAAACTTCTTTTTTTTTTTTTCAGGGAAAAAACCCATAATTTACTGTCCACACTTGGGCTAAGGTAGAGCATCCATCCCTCGTTCCGAGGCTTTGACTTTATTCACACGTAACTGGTAGTGAGCCTTCGTTTTGGTTAAACAGTCCAACCAGGATCACAGTGGGGGTAGCAGAACTTATGTCACGCTTAAGAGTCCTGACAAAAGTTCTGGGTGTTGAGTGAAATATAGTCTCCACTTGTACAGAGCTTTTACGAGGAAACCAGATTTACTTAGCTCTGTATATCATTCACCAGGTCATTATCTGATCTATTATCTTCTTTAGAAAAGACAAGTTAGCTTTAAATCACCAATCTCCGAGCAGAAATTATAATAACACCCCTCTCATGGTTTCTCTCTCTCTCTCTTTTTAAATCCATGTTTCCAACCCAGAGCTGAGGAAGAAAAGGGAAAAAAAAAAGACTGTTGATGAAATTGACTAAAACAAAGAACGATTAGTAGTCCTTTTATTACACTGTCAAAAAATGGAGTTTAAGGAAAATGCAGTGGAATCATAATGGATGCTCAAAATAAGCTTCGTGTATAAAATAAAAGTTAGTAAATACAAACCATCTTAATCTCACACATTAATTGTGACCTGTAATAATGCCTTCTAATGGCTATTCCTGATTCATTCTCAGTCTTGCCTCCAACTATGTGGTTTTGGGTTAACTGTAAACTGGGCCTCAGCTTGTCTTTCTGATTCATAAATTGTACTTAAAAGTAGTCATATTTGGGGTATATACAATAGGGTTTCATAAAATTTGTTCATAATTTAAGATGGTCTTGAGAGGAGAAGTTACTGCAAACTTCGCTGTAAGAGTTGAA
This sequence comes from Mormoops blainvillei, assembly GCA_004026545.1. NCBI lineage: Eukaryota > Metazoa > Chordata > Mammalia > Chiroptera > Mormoopidae > Mormoops > Mormoops blainvillei. Next base: position 51,739 of record PVJD01010664.1, read on the forward strand.
ATATAACCAAAGAGAAAAGATTTTTAAAAGTTCTTTTTTGTTGTTCAAGTAGTTTTCCCCACCACTCTGCCCCACCCCACCCATTTCCACTTCCAACCC
>PVJD01010665.1:0-51864 GCA_004026545.1 Mormoops blainvillei
TGTCTTATAAAAGGTAAGAGTGTTTTGGAACTGGGCTTATAATACATTGTTTTTCTTTTAAAATGAGAACAATCCAGAGATCACAATTGGAAATTGAACCTTTTAGGTAATTGGTGATTTCTGACAGCTATTCTCTTTTGCTAAATTCAGGCTAAATATTCATTAAATTAAAAAATTGGGCATTTACTTTGCAGACTTAGGGTAGGTATTGAATAAAATATACAAACCTATGCCCACATGGATTGTTTGTCCTAATGAGATTGGATAATAATAAGTACGTAAAATATAGGATGCTAGTTGGTGATAAGTGCTCAGGAGAAAAATCAGATAGGGAAGAATAATAAGGAATATCAGGGATGGGAGGAGCAGCAGTTTTAAATATGGTGGTCAGGAAAGGTCTCCCTGGAACGGTGACTTGGGAAGAATGACTTGAAGGAAGTGCGACATGCTGATATCTGAGGGGATGGATTTCCAGAAACACGGACAACACAGAGACCCTGAGGCAGGGTGTGTTGGACTTGTTAGAGGAAGGGTGCGGAAGGTCAGCACCGTCTCAGCTCCTTCCAGGCCTGCCTTACAACAGCCCTTCAAAAGTGGCGGGATGAGCGAATGAATAGTGGCAGTATGAGTTTTTTAATAGATACAAAAATGAATAGAAAAATGATTATTTAAAGGTGTTTTTATTAAGCCTTGCTCTTTAGGCTTGCCCAGATAACTGCTGCGTAGGTTAGAAAGAGAAACAGACATAGATTTGCACATTTGCAATGAAGGTTTGATTTCAGGCTTTATTTTTGCGGCCTAGCCTCTCTTGACAACGCTAGTGGAGCAGAACCCTGAAGATATGGGAGACCTCTATCTAGACGTTGCTGAAGCTTTCCTGGATGTCGGCGAATACAATTCTGCACTTCCTCTCCTGAGCGCGCTGGTCTGCTCTGAAAGATACAACCTTGCAGTGGTGTGGCTTCGGCATGCAGGTAATATTTTTGTGGGATGGAGAAGTGTTACTCATATAAGCAAACAAGAACTTACTTTCCCAAAATAGTAATAATTGTTATAAAATATTACCGTCTTAGTGAAAGTATTTCCGGTTTCAGGGCAGTTTTTTCTGAAAGTTAGTATTCCCCTCACTATTGCTTTGGAGGAATGATTCATTTGATGGTACCTGAATCAAGCAGGACTAACGTGCTTCTGTTAAACATACCTTAAATACCTTTCTTATATCTGCCTTAATCATAGCTTCTGGTTTCTAGTAGTAGATTGTCAGGCTTGGGGTGCAATCCAGTTTTTGAAGAGCTTGTACATATTTATATTTAATATGTTATTTTAAAAAAAGTTAATGTATTTTTCAATGTTCTTTGACCTGAAAATATGCTCAAGATTGGATTTTATCTGTCATGTCTAAGTCTACAGTAATCTGAAATAAATATTCTATCTAGATCCACACTTATTAGAAATAAGTCATTTAGATTAGAAAAATTAGCTTCAGAAAAACAACTAAATTTCTTAAAGAACATGAAAGCCAACATATTCTAATAGAATTTCCTATTGAATCAACATAAAAGAGGCATTAAAATTTGAATACTCCCATTTAAAATATTGTAGGATGGCAGAAAATTCTAATAGCTCTTAAAATATCATATAGTGGCAGAAAGTTCTCTATAACTAGAGAAGCATTGATTGACATTATGAGATACTTTGAGACCTACCACAGATATGGAATAGCAAAGAGAACACTTAAAAATTAAGATTACATTTTCCTGAGTAAATGTGAATACAAATGTAATACACCGTCATAAAGTTATATTATTTGTGGTACTTGAATGTTAAAGACATTAACAGAGACTTGGAATTTCTGTTGCCTTCCGAAGGCTGTAATATCGAACCCACTTTCTGTTACTAATAGTAGATACTTTACAAATCCTGTTTAATTATGATCATGATGCTGATACATGCTGTTTCCACTTTGAGCCTATATAACTTGAGATGAGTGGAAGGTAAAACCTCAGAATCATCTAAAAATTGTAAAGAAATTTGGGCTCATTGTATAAGAAACACCATTACAGAAATTTAATGCTTATAATAACTTTAAAAGTGAAAAATAAAACAGGAGAAATGCCATTGTGACAATTCATCCATATTTAGTAGTCTTTATTATGAAAGCTTAACCTAAAGAAATTTGAAATTTGAGAAAACAGTTGGAAGCAAAAGTATCATTAGGATATAATTGCAGTGAAAAAGAAAAACGATGAAAAAGGCATAGATTAGTGTTGTGACTCCTAAGGTGCAGAGAAGAAATGCTTACGGGGATTTGTGTCTAAGTTTAAATGATAGAACTTGCCGAGTGATCGGCAAAAAATTTGAGGAATAGGACCCCAAAACCTCACTTCTGAGAACTTATCTCAGGGGAATAATTGAGAGAGGTGAGGGGTGGGGATCACAAAACGGGGGAGCCTGGCAGGGAACAGCAGCATTTGAAGTGGGCACGTAAGAGGACAGAGGAGGGTGAGAACTAGGGAGTCCTGTCCGAAGGGTGCTGCTGAGTCTCAGCACGAGCTGGTGTGCCATGTGGGGATGGGGGACTCATTGCTGCCAAGTCCAGATTTTTCAGAAGAATCCAGTAACTTGGATTTCATAGAAATCCTAATTTAAAAAAAAAAAATTTATTGTTTTTAACAGCATTTTGGCCAAACACAACACATCAGCAGGTTACACTGGCCAACTGGTGATCTCTGGCTTAGATACATGAAGATGTTTACTGCAGTGTTATTAGAGTAAAAATTTGGGGGAAAAAACCAATGTCAAATTATATGTTTACGTAAATTATGTTTAATTGAATGTTATAATCATTCAAAATGTTGACAAACATGTGGAAATATGTTGAAAGCATAATGTTAAGTGAATAAAGCAGAACCCCAAAGTATAGGTATATGCTTATTACAGCCTTGTAACAATTTGAATTTAGTTAGGAAATAATTAGATTGATCAATCAGTAGATAGAAATTAGAACCAACAGTTTTAAAGTATTAGAACTAGTCATAAATTTTTTTCTTGTTATAATTCTTTTGATATCATTGTGATATTTCTTTTAAAATGGAGAAATACTTTTGGCAAGGTTACAAATCTTTGGTTCATATTTATATGTCATTTTAACATCTTAGAATGCCTAAAGGCCTTAGGCTATATGGAGCGAGCTGCCGAAAGCTATGGCAAAGTGGTTGATCTGGCGCCCTTCCACCTGGATGCAAGAATTTCTCTGTCCACACTTCAGCAGCAGCTGGGTCGTCCTGAGAAAGCGCTGGAGGCTCTGGAACCGATGTATGATCCTGATACTTTAGCACAAGATGCAAATGCTGCACAGCAGGTAGGCCATGGAGTGTGAAGTTTTTCTTGGTGGATCATATTTTAGAACTTTCTCCTCAGTTAAGGATATCTCTGGCTTATATCCAAAAGTTTTATTCAGTGTATTAAATTCAGTGTATTTGAAAAATGATTTTGAGTCTCAAGTTTCAGTCACTCATTAGTCATTATAAATTACAGTTTCTAAAAGATTGGATCTTAATTATAGTGAAGGATGATAAAGCAGGTATTTTTAAGTTTGGTTTCTAAGACAAAACAACTTACTGCAAAGGAATTTCGTCACACCGATTATCGTGTGCTTATTTATTTAGGAAATGAAGTTACTGCTTCACCGTTCCACTCTGTTGTTTTCACAAGGCAAAATGTATGGTTATGTGGACACGCTGCTTACCATGTTGGCCATGCTTTTAAAGGTGGGCAATGGTTTTCCTTTATATTCGCGTCGTTGACTTTTTAAATGTTTAGAATTTGATTTAAATAATGATTATAGCTATTTTATAACTCTTCACTCTATTAAACTCAAACTTTTAAAAGTGAAAGTCAGAGACAAAAGACTTAGAGATCAATGGTATGTAATTGAAAGTCGGCATGAAAGTATAGACTTGACTGTAGATTAAGTGAAAAAGCCTTTGCTAGCGAAAAGGAAGGATCACAGTATTCTAAGTTATTGGCCCGGTAGACACACTATGTGCTGAAATGATTCACTTTGCAAAAAATGTTTTCCCAGGTAATGACATCCTTTCTGAGTCTAGATTTTTTTCCAGGGAGGGGGCTATGTGTGTATGTGTGTATGTATGTTATAAAATTGATGTGAATTAGTGAGTAGCATGACCCAGATTTCTTTGGTAAGAAAAAAATGTTTATTCAGTCTTTTTTAGGTGTTTATATACACAATAATTTGGTCTCTTTTTTTTAAAGAATCTTTCAGGCACACCTGTAGTACCTGTGGCCCATAGATTTTCTATAAAAATTTTATGACTAAAAAAATATCAAATTATTTTAAATTTAGGTTGCAATGAATAGAGCCCATGTCTGTTTGATATCCAGCTCCAAATCTGGAGAGAGGCATCTCTACCTCGTTAAAGTGTCAAGAGACAAAATATCAGACAACAATGACCAAGAGACAGCAAATTGTGATGCAAAAGGTAATTACTTTGCACTTGCTTTATTACATAAAATTGGGCTTAGTTGAAAAAAAGATTCATGAAATAACACCTGATAGCAGTAATGTATTTGAAAATACATCCGTTTCAAGTAAAATGAAATTTTCTTTATTTGTAATTTTTTAACAACTTTATTTTTATTTTTTTGACACTATTACAGATGTCCCTATTTTCCTCCCTGCCTTTGCACACTTCCGCCCGGCCCTTGTGCCCCTTCCCTCTGGCCATCACCACACTGTTGTCTCTGTGTGTCGTGCATATACGTTCTTTGGTTAATTTCTTCACTTTTCATCTAGTCTCCCCTCACCCCTGCCCTCTGACCACTGTCAAGCTGTTCTATGTATCCATGCCTCTGTTTCTGTTTTGTTCATCAGTTTATTTTTGTTTATTGGATTCCACATGTAAATGAGATCATATGGTATTTGTCTTTCTCTGACTGGTTTATTTCACTTAGCATAATATTCTCCAGATCTATCCATGCTATTGCAAAAGGTAAGATTTCTGCCCTAGCTGGTGTGACTCAGTGGATTGAGTGCTTTCCTGAGAACTGAAAGATCACCAGTTTGATTCCCAGTCAGGGCACATGCCAGGGTTTCAGGCCAGGTCCCTGGGTGATGGCATGTGAGAGGCAACCCATTGATATATCTCTGGCACACTGCTGTTTCTTTCCCTTCATTTTCCTTCCCTTCCCCTCTCTCTAAAAGTAAATAAATAATTTTTTTTTAAAGTAAGAATTTTTTTTTAACTGCATGTAGTATTCCATTGTGTAAATGTACCACAGCTTTTTTATCCATGCACCTACTGATGGACACTTGGACTGTTTCCAGATCTTGGCTATTGTAAATGATGCTGCAGTGAACACAGGGGTGCTTATGTTCTTTTGAATTAATGTTTTGGGAGTCTTAGGATGTATTCCCAGAAGTGGGATTGCTGGGTCAAAAGGCAGTTCCATTTTTAGTTTTTTGAGGAAACCCCATACTGTTTTCCACAGTGGCTGCCCCAGTCTGCATTCATTCCTACCAAGAGTGCATGAGGGTTCCCTTTTCTCTACACCCGCTCCAGCACTTGTTTGTTGATTTGTTGATGCTAAGCATTCTGGCAGGTGTGAAGTGATATCTCATTGTGACTTTAATTTTCATCTTTCTGGTGATTAGCAGTGTTGAGCATCTTCTCATATGCCTGTTGCCATCTGTATGTCCTCTTTGGAGAAGTGCCTGTTCAGGTCCTTTGCCCATTTTTTAATTGGATTGTTTGTCTTCCTGGTGTTGAGTTGTATAAATTCTTTATATATTTTGGAAATTAACCCCTTATCATGTATATCATTGGCAAATATGTTCTCCCGTACAGGGAAATATGTCTCCCATACATATTTTTATTTTGTTGATTGTTTCTTTTGCTGTCTAAAAGCGTTTTATTTTGATATAGTCCCATTTGTTTATTTTTCCCTTTGTTTCCCTTGCTCTAGGAAATACAGTGGCAAAATATTGCAACGAGAGATTTTACTGCCTGTGTCTTGTTGCAGGATTTTTATGGTTTTGTGACTTACATTGAAATCTTTTGTCCATTTTGAGTTTATTCTTGTATATGGTGTAAGTTGTAAACTCATTTGGTGTTTAAGAAAAAATAAAGGTGACCTGACCAGTGTGGCTTAGTTGGTTTGCCATTGTCCCACAAAGCGAAAGGTCACCAGTTTGATTCCCAGTCAGGGCACATGCCTGGGTTGTGGGTTCAGTTCTGGACAGGGTGCGTACAAGAGGCAGCTGATGTTTCTCTCCCACATCGATGTTTCTTTCCCTCTCTCCCTCCCTTCCCCTCTCTCTAAAAATAATACATAAAATATTTTTTTTAAAAATAAAAAAGTCATGTGTAAGTAATTTTAAAAAATTAAAAGGAAAACATCTTCTTACTATAAAAAAGTAAGCAAAACTTTAAACTTTGACCTTAAAAAGAAAATACACCTTATTTTAGGAAATTCGTGAAGATTAGATGACAATACAGATTACTATATTCATCCAGTCACTTCAATACATATATTCCAACCTGTGTTAAATTCATTTTTGACAAATGTAGCAACAGTCATAGAAACTCTGAAAAGAAGTTGCTTTTTGACCCAGTCTCAAATACTACAACTTGAAAAGGCATCTATTTTTAGCTGGTAAAGCATCAGCTTAGGTGAGGTTATTACTTAGAGAACTTAGGAAGAGACCTAGGCTATAAACTGGAAATCTCTGGCAGAAATTATTTCATTCTTAATTCAACAGATGTTTATTAACTCATTGTTACTGGCATGGCAGCGTGCAACGGACAAGGTTTTATAGTGCAGAAGATCTGAATCTCGATTAGCACTGTAGAAAGATATAAAATAGACAAGGTGCTGCATGGGAGGAGAGTCAGAGGGGAGTGAGGGCCCAGCTGCCCGAGACCGAGCGGAGTCCTGCCCTCCTGTCACCGACTCCGAGCTCACGCCAGCGGCCCTGCCTCTGCAGCACGTGTTCTGACTGTGTTTCCTTACGTTGTGTTTCTCTCTGTATCCGATCCTGCCTGTTTTCTCTCTCCCTCACTTCAGGTCCATTCTTGATTTTTCTTAGACTCATAAGGTTTTTGTTGTTTTGTTAGTTAATTTTATTATGCCAGGGATCACATTACATGGGTGCATCCAGATAGGATGATCTATCCAGGCCTATGTTACATGCATCTTTGTTCTCTGATTTTTTTCACTTATCATTTCTCATAGAAATTTCCTCATGTTGCTCTATTTTCCTTGTAGCTATTATATTTAAAGAATGTGTGATATCCCATTGGATACCAGCACCATAATTTATTTACCCGTTGCCTCATTTTTTGATTTATGGTTCCTTCTGGTAATTTTCGTTAATAAATAATACGGTAGTGAGCATCTTCATGTCCATAGATTGATCCATTTTTTAAACTAGTTGTTTGGGATAGATTTCCAGAAGGAGAGCTACCAGATCAAAGACTAAATTTTATGTCTTTTGGTGCCCCTCAAGGCTTGTAAAAGGGAGGCAGCTTACAGAAAAGCAAGGGAGTGAAGATTATTGAAGGAAAAGAGAAATTTTGAGGCAAAGAGAATTGAGGCTATGGAAAGGTGAAGAACAATCTGTACTTCAAAGTATGAATTTGAAATCCTTTGCTGAGCAGACATTTGTATGTTTCGAACATGCAGAAGCCCATATCCAGTCTCAGTTATAGAAAACACACTCATTCTGCCTAGTGGACCACGTGTTCTAACTGGCACCAGAGACATAGATGAGGTTGGTGGACGTTGTAGAGAACAAAGCAGAAGTGAGAATTATCTGAGAATGCAGATTTTTAGGTGGGCAGAGTAGAAGGGAGTGGTGTTGAAGGAGTGGTAAACAGGCAACTTCCCCTTCTCGTTTTGAGAAGAGTTGTTGGCAAGAATTTAGGCCCATTGGACCATGGTCATGCAATTTAATCTAAAATCAGTCATGTAAATTTTTTTTCTAAGACTACCATTTCTGGAAATACAGTATCTTAACTGATTTTTATCGGTCTCATTTTAGCAATATTTGCTGTGCTCACAAGTGTGTTGACAAAAGATGACTGGTGGAACCTCCTGCTGAAGGCCATTTACTCCCTGTGTGACCTGTCCCGATTTCAGGAGGCTGAGTTACTAGTGGATTCTGCTTTGGAATATTGTTCATTTTATGAACACAAACAAAAACGCAAAGAACTAGAATATTTTGGGCTCTCTGCTGCAATTCTGGACAAAAATTTCAGAAAGGCATACAACTATATCAGGTGACTTTCCAATAACTTTTTTTAACTTGATTCTTTGATGTAGTATGTGTATTTACTTGGACTTAGTTTCTTATGCTCAAGAATTAAGCTCTTTTGTTTTATCTGTCCTGTTGCTTACTGGCTAATTCAACTCACTGGGGAGTCTCAGAGGCAATACATGAGAACATGCACCCTTATATACTTAACCCGCTGGACCTGAGCCTCCCCGCTTATAAAATGGACATCATAATACTACCACTTCATAGGAGTATTGTGAGGGCTAAATGAGTTCAATATACAGCTTTTTAACGGTGCCTGGCACACATTATTATTAGTCAGTGTTCATTGTACTGCAGTTGTAATGGGAAGGGAGATAAAAAGTGAAAATTTGGTTCTGTTTTTCGGTTTAAAAGTTTTGTTAAAATGCAGAAACAAGATGTGGAAAATAATTGAAGCACTGTTTTCTCAGAAAATCCTTCAGTGTATAAAAGGTTTCGCTTAAATAGTTTGCAACAATCTGCCCTTTGAGGGGATGGTACATTTCAGTGTTGTTAGGACAGCACTGAACAGAAATTCTTAGAAATCAGGAAGATTTTCTTTTAGCATTATTTTTTACTCTCCCCTTCTTCCTTCAATTTTAGGATAATGGTGATGGAAAATGTCAATAGACCACAGCTCTGGAACATCTTCAATCAAGTTACCATGCACTCTCAAGAAGTACGCCATCATCGTTTCTGTCTCCGCTTAATGCTGAAAAACCCAGATAATCATGCCCTGTGTGTCTTAAATGGACACAACGCATTCGTATCTGGTAGCTTTAAGCATGCCCTTGGTAAGTGTTCTGGCCCGTGACTTTGTCAGGTGCGGCCAATATGGTGGTCACAGGCTGGCCTGTGGGGTGGAAGTGCCTGGCTTCAAACACCTGCTCGCGCCCTGCAGCTAAGCCTACCCCTCTACCTCCGGCTCTTTATCTCTGAAATGGAGATGATGAGTGGACCTGCCTTGTAGATTGTTTTGAAAATTGAATGAGTTAATGTAAAGTACTTAAAACAGCACTTGGCACAAATAGTAAGTGGCTATAAGTGTTAGCAATAATGATAATATTTCGTTCTCTTTTGAAGCTTTGGTTTCAAAAGGCTGAAGGCTTATAATTTATTTTAAAAAGGTAAACCATTCTCCCTACTTAGGCTTACTTGATTTAAAACAATTTTCATTAATTATGGATGTTTTGCTACCTGATTTTAATTTCCTATAGTACAAAAAAGGATTTAAGATTTGCTGGTAGTTTATTCCTTTGGGAGAAAAGTCTTTACATCAAGATTTATTTACATAGTGCTTATTATTTCTAATTAAACCCAGGGATCAGAAGAAAACAAGTAGAAAAATACCTAACCAAAACTTTAAAATTAACATGAGGCCTGTATCTCCTGCTACCTAAAAGTCAGCATTGCCAGGTGCACTTCTGAATAAACTGGTTTGGCAATTCTGATATGTGCTTCTTTGTGTGTGGCCGGTGTTTCTATAATTATTCAGCCAGTAACCTCGAACCGCAGATGTTGAAAATCTCCACTGTGTGTGCTTTTTGGATTGTGAGTTTAATATTAAGAAAATATAAAATAGAGATTAATTTTATTTTTCTATATTTAGAAACTTACAATAGGAGAAAATGGAATGTCCAAATGGCAGTCTGCCATGAGTGCCGCTAAAGAGATTTTGTGGTGCCATGCTTCCTAAAATGGAAGCCAGAAGGAATAGAAGTTTGTTTATATATATATAATATTATATATGTATGTGATAAATTACAGATCATCCTTTTATAAGAAAAATTTGCTTAAATTTCCTCATCTCATATCAGTAAGCTTTTGACATGAGATGATTGCATATGTAGAACATACGGAATTCACAAAAACCTAAAATCTTATTTCATTATTCAATACATTTAGCTTTTCTGAGGAAAAACAAAGTAGTTGCCATATTTAGAAAAATAATACCCATTATTGAAAAAAAAAATTTTTTTTTTCGCCTCCATGATCCATTACATTTGACTTTATAAAACAGATCAATTAATTTTACAAAAGAATTAATCAAAAGATGTATTCCTTCATTGCTTTTAAAACAGATTTAAGGTCATAAGTTCGATTTGTGATCACGGTTGATAAATTGCGTATTTTGGAAGTATTTCTCTACATGAAAATGTCTAGTTGTGCCTAAAAGAAGGTTACTTTTAGTTACTTATGTTTAATCTTCGTGGTCAGTATATATTCATGGGTACATCCTTTTGATTTTGTTATGTTATACACTATTTTAAAATTGAAATTTGCATCTGGTTGATATTTTAGTATGTACACTTGTATATGTTAACTATCAGTAATGCTTGTTTATTCTTAAAATGTTTTAGAATAAGCATTGGAGAAATAAGGAACTATGTTCTTATCACACCATCTGCTCTCACTGCTCATTTTTCAGGCCAGTATGTGCAAGCCTTCCGCACCCACCCCCACCAACCTCTCTATAGCCTCTGTATAGGCCTAACCTTTATTCACATGGCATCTCAGAAGTACGTGTTAAGGAGACATGCTCTTGTTGTGCAGGTAATTAATTTGGATTTCTCATTACTTGATTGTATATTCTTTAAAAATGAATATATACTTAATGTTTTCATCCTGCCTCAACAGTAATACCTGCTTAGTACATGTATTGGGTTCCCCAACACCTACCCCTCTGTTCAGCACTCACGGGCTCGGCTCCTGCAGGTGCTCCTGCCTCAGACTCGTGCAGCCATGTAGAAAGGGCCCCGCAGCCAGATCCTGTGGGGAGAAAGTACAGGTGGAATCTGGGCGGGGCCTGTGCAGGCCTCGTACTTGGACCCCTAAGGCCTCCAGCCTTCTGGGTCCTGAAAACTGATATATTTTAAATTAGTTTTTAAAAATATAATATATATACAGTAATGTATGAATATGTGACTGCGCTACTGTTTCTTTACGTCCTCACCAAGTTGTTCTTTTAAAATTTTCTTGTTTCTTATAGCAATTTGGAATACCTTTTCGTTCTCTTATTTACTTTTTCGTAGTTTGTTTTCTTTAATAAGAATATACAATCTAAACCCTGGCTGGTGTGGCCCAGTGGATTGAGCACCGGCCTGCAAACCAAAGGGTTGTTGGTTCGATTCCCAGTCAGGGCACATGCCTGGGTTGCAGGCCAGGCCCCCAATAGGGGGGTGTGCAAAAGGCAACCAAACATTAATGTTTCTCTCCCTCTTTTTCTCCCTCCCATCCCTTCCCTGTAAAAATAAATAAATAAAAAATCTTACACACACAATCCAAGATCAGAGATTTTGTCTCTCTTGCTCACACTGTATTTTCAACCCTTTTGTTTTTATGATTGCACTTTTTATATGTATATGTTTGATGCAGCATAGACACGTTTTTAAGTAGTTAGGGAGGGAAAGAAAGTGTTGGCTAGGTTGGGTAGCAGGATTTAGTAAAGGATTTTTGTTTGTTTTTTAAAATAAAATGCTTAAAAGAAAGCCTAAATTAAAATGATGGTAATTGTTAAAACTGGGTTTTGGTGCTCATTATGTTTTTACTTTTATATACTTGAAAATTTCCATAATAATCTCAGTGGATATTTTTGCTGTATTAAGTAATATAGGATTGCTTATAAATTAAACAAATACGTAGTGAACCCCCATTGTGCCAGGAACAGGGGATGGAGAGTGAGTGAACACACAGGCAGGATCCCGTGCCCTCATGAAGCTTATGAAGTTGATAGGTAAAAATTGGTAGGAAATTTTTATGGATTAACTCATTATTAAATAGTTAAATTATGTAGTTTTTAGGCCTGGCAGGATAGAAATTCAGCAGGCCCTTGAATAATGTTTCATTCAACACCCTTTCATTATAATGATGATGAGATGCTATAGGAACTTACTCAGGTTTATATCAATTAGCCTCTGGTAAAACTGGTTTCATTATATGTTGTTACGCTTAAAGTTGCAACCTGTCAATGACATTGAGAGAGTACAAATCACTTTTATAGTATAAATGTAGGCTTTAAGTGGTTGGAGAGAGGTGGAACAAGAAGTAATGGGTAGATGGGATTTCGTTGTACTAGTCTCTCATATAGATTAAACAGTTTACATTGAAAAAAATTTTAAAAGCAAGTTTTATTGTAAATAGCACAATTCTTAAATTGTTTTAATTTCTAATGAATCTGTATCTTCATGCTATAGGACTATAGTTTTCATTTGTCCTACTAAAAAAAACGAATTTCATATATTTTATTTCTTTTCTACATTTATATGCATACTATTAGAGTAATATTTTTCATGTTTTCTTCTACCTTTATTTAATATTATATAGACAGCATGTACCTGGGCTCTTTAGTGATTGATATGATAAAAATGTTTGAAATGTACCAAGTTAATGTAAAAAGAACCCATTTCTCTTTTTCATTTCAATGTTTTTGTCATTTTTTTGGTAGTTTTTTGAAAAAAGGTTTATTTATTTATTTTTAGAGACAGGGGAAGGGAGGGAGAAAGAGAGGGAGAGAAAGATTAATGTGTGGCTAGCTCTCATGCACTCCCTACTGGGGACCTGACCCACAACCCAGGCATGCGCCCTGACTGGGAATTGAACCAGCGACCCTTTGGTTTGCAGGCTGGTGCTCAATCCACTGGGGCACACCAGCCAGGGCTTTCGTTTTTGTATAATTTTTATATTTGATCCATAGTCAAAGAAATCATGTGGACACCCATATTATCTAGTTTTTTAATCACTAAATATTTGGATAGTTTTCAGTTGTCAAGATTATCCTCCAAAACTTGTTAAACATTTCTTAAAATGCAGCAGATAACTTTTTCTTTATTGTATCAGAAGACCTTCAAGTTCATTTGGGTTGCGATGATTCATCTGGTAGTACTGTTTCTTTCTCAGATTTTTATTTTTTCAATTTGTTATTTTAAAATATGAAGATCTGCTATTTCTCTGAGATTAATGTTTTGTCTTCTGTTAAGAGAATCATGTTTTTCTGTGGAGTAGAGGTCATCTTCACATACACAAATGGGCTCTTTTATTATGCAGAAGTATGATTTGCTTATTGAACATAACTTTTTGTCCCTAAAAATGCATTGATTCTAAAAAATTCATTAATTTCATTATTTATTTATTTCTGAAGGAACATTTGTGATCATTAATATATAGCAGATCACCCAGGGAATAATTACATTTTAAAATGTATTCTCACAAATTAGTTGATTTACTCTTAATTCTCAGTAATATATTTATTTACCATATTTTGCCATGTATAATATGCCCCCACGTTTTTGGCCCAAATTTTCAGGAACAAAAACTTTTGTTTTAATTTTTTAATTCAATTTTTAAATTTATTTATACTTAGATACTTGTTTTTTTGTATTATAAAGCTATTTTAGCATTTATTTTGAACATACTGTGGTACAAGAAGTTCTATGTAACAATTACAAAACACAAGAACAGATATAAGGTGTTCAGGTACTACCCATGTATAATGCGCATCCTTATTTTTCCCTCAAAAAATGTGCGTGTTATACACAGCAAAATACAGGTAATTACTTCATAGCACACTTGCACTTTTGCAGTTTGTAACTGGATAATGGACGTCGCAGCTGCAAAAAGGGGAAAGTGAACAGGGGGAAGAGCTGTGACAGATCAGGAGCCTGCACTGTGACAGCGAGGCTCTGAAACTGTTTCTCCTTAGAGCCTTTGAGTTGGAAGCTTTCGTGGGGGGGGCGGAGGGGAAGCCAAGTTTTTTGTTTTAAGAGGTTATTAAGGAAGGTCCTAAATGGACAGCAGTATGGTGATTGCAGCGGGGAATAAGAGAGGGATAAATGGTAATGAAAAAAATATAATAAAATTTTTTTCAGCACTGGCTGGTGTGGCTCAGTGGATTGAGCATCAGCCTTTGAACCAAAAGGTCACCGGTTTGATTACCCAGTCAGGGCACATGCCTGGGTTGCAGGTCAGGTCCCCAGTAGGGGGCGCGCAAGAAGCATCCACACATTGATGTTTGTCTTCCTCTCTCCCTCCCTTCCCCTCTGTCTAAAAATAAATAAAATCTTGAAAAAGTTTTTTCTTTTTTTAAGTAAAAAAAAAGGTTATTAAGGTCCTGAGAAGTAACTTACAAAAAGCACCACTTACTGAGAAAGGTTAGGTATATGCAAGTGAGTTTGCCCCTGATGATAACCTTTCTCAAGTATCATCATTATAAGGGTGGTGATACTTGCTCAGGCTTTTAGACATGTATTTCAAACCAAAAAGTTTAAAAGTTTACTGGCTTCTAATGCCACAAAAGCCAATTTGAAGCGCGCACGCGCTCTCTCTCTGTCTGTCTGTCTGTCTGTCTATCTATCTATCTATCTATAGATATCTGCTGTGTTTTTATAGACTGTGGGTCTTTTGTCTGTTAGTTGTAACATTTCTATGAGTGTTTCTGTCCTTTGCTTAAAAAAAAATAACCCTTCCTTTACCTCTTTGGAAGAGCTCCTGACCACACTGTGATGTGACACCGCAGTGCAGACATGTTCTTTTCAGGTGGGACTGCGTGTCTTTTCCAATATTTATATTCCCACACCTGGCACATATAGTGGTGTATACTTGTGAAATGAGTAAAATATTAAATTATTTGTCTTTTTCTTTTTGGTAGGGCTTTTCCTTTCTTAATCGATACCTCAGTCTGCGTGGACCCTGCCAGGAGTCATTCTACAACCTGGGCCGTGGCCATCACCAGCTGGGGCTGATCCATCTTGCGATCCATTACTATCAGAAGGCCCTGGAGCTGCCTCCACTTGTGGTAGAGGTATTGTATGATTTAGGAAGCTGAGGAGTCACTTCATTCCATGTGTAGATAAGTGCAGTTAGCTCAGTGTTATGGTCCAGACAGTGAAATGTGTAATGATGTTCAGCAGCAAGTCGGTCTTTGACACCCTGGCTTTCTTCTTGATCAGCAGTCACTCGGACATATGACCTATGGTTGTGACCATTTTAACTATCGTAAGATACCCTGCGTGGTTTCCAGGCATAAGCTGGTAGACACGAAGCCTGAATATTGAGTGATACAGTCCTTGTTCATTTTCAAGGTTAAGTGTAACTGACATTTCTTTCTAAAGATGAAAGGCCAGTATTTTTTTAAGATGATGAAGTGTAGGGTAAACTGTTGTGAATACTATGATAATCTGTGTTTAAAGTCTAATTTTTAATTTCTGAAGAAAAGTATATGTTTTTATTAATTATTTTTAACTTACACTCATAATCCCCACATTCCTTCACCCGTTTGCTATTACACTTGTTCAACTTTCGTAGTTATGCAAATGAATACATACATTTATAGTTATGCTAATGAATATATACACTTTGGTGTTCTTTATTGTGTAAATACCTTTACATATTACTCCTTAAGCTTTATAAGTATCGTTTTTCTTTGTCACAGATATTTTTTCAGTGGGGAAGATCTAATCTACTCTGTTGCATTCATTTCTTTGTTATTTAAGTAAAAAAACAAAGGGGGGACAATAACACCTCCGTGGCAATCATTATTATCAATTTGGTGTACACCCTCCTAGACAGACCTATTCTTTATACGCCTTTCTGTTATATAGGACAGGTATTTTTCCCCACATCTGGTCATTTGTGTTTTAATTTATTTTTGTACTTGTACCGATTTTACGTTTTTTTATGAAGTCATGTCTATTAACCTTTCCCTTTATAGTTTCTACTTTTGCTGTTACACTTAGAAGGGCCTTTCCTATCTGAGATTATATTATCATATTATTCAACTTTTTTTTCTTTTATGGTTTCATTGTTTTACTCTCAAATCCTTAATTCATGTAGAGTTTATTCAGCTGTGGCCTGTGGGTGAGACTTTTTCTTCAACTTATGGGTTAGACATTTAAAAATATTTGATGATAGAGTTACTATAATGGTTAACTAAATCAGCATTATCTGATTAAAATTTAAATCTAAGGTAGATACATAATTTTATAATTTTTTTGTTTTGGTATTATGAATTTTATTGGCTTTTTGAAATACTTACACTTATAAAACTGCTTATTTACCATAAAACTGTCCTGTTGTCAGTTTGAAATGTAATTCATCCTTATATTTTTCCCTCTAGGGTATAGAAGTTGACCAGGTAGACTTACGAAGAGATATTGCCTACAACTTGTCTCTCATTTATCAGAGCAGCGGGAATATTAGAATGGCCCAAAAGCTCTTGTATACCTATTGTTCTATATAAGGCACCTCAGCCAAGGCAGCGGTATCGGGCAGCTGCCGTGTGTGGATCAGTATTTTCTGTCTCAAGGCTTATTATTCACCCCAAAATGGAAATGATAATTTTAGAACTGTGTATTTTATATTTAATATGTGATAATGATCTTTTGGTAGGTATGCAAAAATTATCATTCTTACAAGAATTTGTATTTTGTTCTGTCATTTTCTTTTAGCTGTTTTGAGTGCAGTTGTCCCCAAAGCTGAAATAGACAGTAGTAACCTTTGAGTCACCTTGTAGTTGAATAGTAATTTTTCACTCATACCATTTTTTCATCTGTGCATTTAATACTATATGTGAAACACCTACTTTTTACCAGGCACTGTAATAAGTGCTTGCAATATAGCAGTAAGACAGATGTGGCCTCCCAGTATAACTCCTTCAATACAGAACTTGAGCATATATTTATTTGAAAGAAAAGTTTGTCACATTTCTACATACATCATCATTGTCAGTCATTCATTACTGAGTTCCCTGTTACTAGTGCAAGGGTCGTTTTTCAAGTACATAGAAAAAAAGGCTGCTTATTAAAGGAAAGACAAATTGGGAATATTTCTGATGTCAACATATAATTAATTTAGCTCTAACAAAATTATTTAAAGTGGTTATGTGGTAGGAAGACAAATAATTGAGTTAATTTTTTACATTTTCATCTGTATGTAGATTAGCTGCATAGACTGAGACCTGGGAGGCTGGGATTAATTCAAAACATTGTGCTCCCAGGCAAATTAAAAAATGCATTGTCAGTGTTTGACAATGGCTTTCTGAAAGAAAGAAAAAAAGGAAGAAAAGAGAGGACTATGTTCAAAAATGACCTGGTTTCCATTTCAAGATCACTAGGAATGTAAGAAGACTGAGAGTTGTATTGGGTTGGCCAAAAAGTCTTAGTTTTTTCCATAAAACAAAAGACACATTTTTCATTTTCACCAATAGCTTTATTGATTGGGATATTTTGAGTTGCCTCTCCCACTATTGGCTTCTAGTGGGCAGAGGCCATGGGTGCTGCTAAACATCTTCCAATGCATAAGACAGCCCCACAGCAAAGAGTTATTTGACCACAATGTCAGTAGTACCAAGAAATTTTGTAAACCACTTTTGACACATTTGATCAGTCATAGCACCTTCTCCATATGCTCATTGCACAAATCTTTTTTTGCACTTCCGTTGTGTTTTTACCTTTCTTGAAATAATAAAGCATAATATGCCGACAATGTTGCATACTTCCATCTTTAATATTAAAGTGGCTGCACAGAAATTCACCAGTTTTTTTTAAGGCATGCTGATACGACAGCTGTCACAATTCAATCAAACATAATTGTTTTGAATGAAGTTAAAGACAGCTACACACTACTAGAGCCATCGTATGGAAAAAACTAAACGAACTTTTTGGCCAACCCAATATATATGGAATTAAGTATTGTTGATAAAGTAAAAGAAAATGGGTAAAACCCTTTTTCTTATCTCAAATATTATATGTTCTTGGATCTAAGATAACAATACTTGTTACATATACTATTGGTTTAATAATAGCATTTTAGGGTTTCTTTTTAGTGGAAAATAAATGCTATAAGTGTGCTTATGCATTGTAAGACCTAGTTCAGTTGTGGGAGGGAAAGAAGTATGAGACTAAGGATCAAAAAAAAAAATGCAATGGGGGCTTTTTAGGAATTCTTACCACTGTTTATCCTGTATATATGACTTTAGTTGAGAAGCAGAATTTGTATGTAGTAAGTAAATGTATTTTGTCCCTCTGTATGTGTATGTGTATATATAATGTAAATAAATTTTATAATGACAGTGAATTATTTCGTATGCTTATGTAAGTATTATCTCCATCTCATACGAGATTAAGCAGCGCGCTCCAGATCACTAGCAAACTACTCCTTACGGAGAGGTGGTCCTTCAGAGGGACGTACCATACTTGCTGCAGCTCAGATTAACGACGTAAAAATGTATGCCTACGTTTATTCTGGAAAGAAAAAGGAGACTTCCGGGCCTTTAGCCTATTAAGCCCCTGTAGAAAACATTTTTTGGGCTGTCGTTTTAAAAGCTGATGATCACTTCCTCACCTGTCATCACCTCCGCCACGGATGGGGTCCTGTAGCCACTTTCTACAACGAGATCCTTTTCCACTGGTCACAGGAGTCTGCCTGCTACTGAACCAGCCTGAGCCGATCGGGAGTTTCCCTCCTTTCTCCCCAGTGAATTTTTAGATTGAGATAGAGCCTGTTTGCGGGGCTGGAACTTCATTTTCTGCTTTCCCTGGGGACCAGCTAGCAGTTAACCCATTCTGCTGAGAAAGAAAAATAAAGCGTACACATCAAGAGAGCAGAGTTGAGAAACAGTCCCAGCACCCCTTGGGTTCCCGGAGATTTCCCAGCTCTGTTCCCAGCCTTTCTAAGGCCGCATTTTTATCCTTAGATTCTTCCTATAAGGTAACCCTGATTCTGTAATAAATTCCACTTCTAAGTGCTTGAGTTTTTCTGTTGTTTGCATCAAGCACCGCCCCCCCACCCCGCCATCATTCCATCTTTTAGCAATGATGCTTTTTAGCCATTTTCACAAGAAGGAAGGGCACAAGTGAACTCTCCATTTGATTCTCTGAGGTAACTATCCTTCCAACAGATTCTCTTTCATACACAGACGCTAGCATGCTGGTTGGGTTCCCCAGGAAGCAGGTGTTGAGTACAACACGTGCACTGATGAGTGCACTTGTGTGGAAGAGAGCAAAGCAGGCCAGACATGGAAAAGCCTCTGTAGCAACAGTCATATCAGCAAACGCGGTGGGGCGCGGGGCGGGGGTTGGAGGGGCGGGGCGGCACTCAAAGGAGGCAGACCTAATGCAGGAAGTAGGAAAGTAAAGAAAATGTAATTACTATGCCCAGATGAGAAAATAATGTATACAGAAAGAAGAAAGCCATTAAAGAATGCTTAAAGAGTAAGTTTTATGAAGTTAACATAACTGCCAAAATGAATTCGATGAAAGGGTTGTGGGAAATAGAATTTAAAGACAAAATGTAACATAGAAGGGATGAAAAAAAATTCAGCTGAGGAAATGAAAGGTTACAAAACAATCTACACGAGCAGTTCTTTGTAGCACTGTATTTTATAAATTCACTTAAAGGTATTTGATGGCTTGATTATAAATAATACCAGTGGGAGGAATAAACTGCAATAATTTTTATCTGCAGTTGATGGCAGTATATTTCTATAAATTTAGAACTGTACTTCCTCTAACACAGGCAAGCTTTTAACATTTCCCCAAAAATTAAGCTTAATTTTGGGAGGGAACACCTTTTCATTTGGATTCGTGTAGGTGAGGCGTGATACTGCATCCTTTCCACTCCGGGTGTTCCTCTTATCTGACTAAGGAGAAAGAGAAAGTTAGTGACTGATCACTTTTGTTTGGGGTGGTCTTATTTTTTAAAATAAGCAAAACAATAAAAAACGAGGCTCAAAAAAGGACAATAAATTTGGGACATATGGGCTGCCCAGCGGGGCCATGTAAACAGAACACAAGCAGCTTCCAAATGCAGGGCACCTATATTTCATTTGGATAGAAAAAAATCTGGGAACACGTTTGAACAATCATATATAAAGAGCTCTGTCCCTTTGCACTGATCTCCATCTGCACTGAAAGAGGAGCAGCTGGAACCCTCATGTGTGTTCCTAGCTGCCTATTTTTTGGCCCTGATCAATGTTAGCAGATATCAAGGTAACGACATTACACACGAAAGGTTTCTAGAGGCGCCCTGGTGATCATACCCAAACTTTACCCTGTTTATGGACTCCAGGTAAGTAGCTCTGTAAGCTAAGATGAGGGTGAGAATTAGCAGGACCACTTGGCATGTTAACAAATATAGTCAGGTGTTTATAATCAGAAAAAGTCGAAAGGCTGGATAGAGAATCAGTGAATCAATAAACAGATACCTCTGACTCAGTGATACACAGCTGCAGAAACACGGGCGGGTGAAGTCCGTCCTCACGGAGCCAGTTCTAAGGATGTCAGTACGGTTTCCTCATCCTGAAGTTAGCGTCTTAGATTCTAATTCCAGGTGCTAGGTTCGGAGGGGCTTGAACGCAGCAAAGCGCGTATATCTCATTTAAGCATACCTACATACCTACAGACCAGTGATTTTCAACCGGAGTGCCGCAAGAGCTTTTAAAACAGGCAATACCTGACTATTTCATCAGGGCACCGACTTCTCCCTTAGATCGTCAAGTTAAAAAAAAAAGACAACAGCCAAAACAATAGCTATCCCTTGTGAGTGAATCAAAATTATACCTAATTTTTTGTCAGATCGGCAAAAATATTTCTGAGTGTGCTGCAGAATATTGGTAATTAGTTTATGTGTGCCAACTGATGAAAAAGGTTGAAATCTCTGCTATACACTGTTGCAAGAAGTATTTTTCTAATAGCATGCTTTACAGTATTAGTTCTGTCTTCTCTGGACACGTGCTTGAAAAGTTTTTGCTGTGGGCGAGGCCTGACCCTGCATCTTCATTTCAGGTGTTCCTCTCACCTGACCAAAGGAAGAGGAAGTTAGGGACTGACCACTAGAGGGAGCAGGACAGGTCCAGACTTTCACAGGGGCGAAGGCTTTCAGCTGAATGCAGTTGTGATGCCCTCATCCAGCCTCTGGGGAGCCTATGTGCTCCACAAATAACGTGGTGTTACTCGGGTCCCACAGTAAAAAATGTTGGAAGCACTGCCTTCCAGTCTCTCTGCAGACACAGACAACCAGCTTTGGGGTAAGTGAAAAACAATTCACATTGACTGTATTTCTGGGAGAATACCAAAGCTTAAAAAAATCTGATAACATCAGGAGTATGAAAGGACAGGATGAGTTTTACCCTCTCCTTAATTTATTTTCTTTTCCCTCCCCCGTTCTTTTTCTCGAGAGTCTTTGGTAAGCTTGAGAAAGCAGACAGAACTGCTGTGTGGACATACTGGAGTTCTGCTCTGTTGGACAATATTAGCGACATTAAGGCCTGTTTGTCTTGCATGTGATTCGTGGGAAGATCTAGAGTTTTCCTCCAAGGTTGCACAGGGCTTGCAGGGGATTTAGCCCTATCAGGGGAATAAGAAAAGAGCTGTGTATGTCTGTCTGCTTATCAAAATTAATAGATTGTAGGCTACATGCATTTTTATAGGTGCCCTCGCTGTGGCTATACCAATTGTGTGAGGACACCTGCTTCCCCATGTCCACTTCAGACCTGTTTTTTTTTTCTTTTTAATGAACAGATGGAAAATGGTTGTTGTATTTGCATAATAGTAAGGTTAAAAAATCTATCTTCTCTTTGGTTTATAAACCTTTTGGATTATTTTTCTTTTCTGAACTGCTTTTGTCATATCCTTTGCCCACTTTTTAAAAAAAGTGCATCCTATTTTTCTTATTTAATTGTAGGCATTCTTTATTTAATTTGGACCTATGTATTTGAACCCTTGTTTTCTTTTTCATTTTATGTTGTCTTTTGGTAAAACTCAAGAATTTCAATATAATCAAAATCAATCTCTTTTGCCTCTTTTATGGCTAACATAAAACCACCAAAGAAAGCAGGATTGTGTTTAGGAAAGTAAAGATTCTGGAAAATCGAGTGCAAGTTCTTAGGAAGATCCCAGGAAAGTAGACGGGCCCTATGTCCGCCGGGACTGACAGGAAGTTCAGAACTAACGTCAGGCCATTGAAAGAGCCTGGCTGGGAACCCGGTTCTGGGAGCAGGAAGGGGGTGGGGGAGGGAAAAAGCTCCTCTACCAACATGGTGGGACTTCGTGGAAACTGAGAGGCGTGGTGGGCTTTGAAGGCTTTACAAAGCCCTCCTTAGAGGTGTTATAAGGATTGAAAACACGGAAAGGGCCCGTGGCCTGTGTGCTTGGCTGCTTAAGGGCTTCACAACGAGCTCTTGGCTTTCCCTTACACAGAACTTTCCAGTCTCCTGGTGAAGCCAGAATCATCTCCAGGACAATATACATTCTTGTGTATATTGTAAAAATAATTTTTGTTTATATTTTAATTGCAGTTGTCATAGATCATTATGTTAGTTTTAGCTGCACACCCAAGTGACCAGACATTACACGACCTACTAAGTGATCATCCCAATAAATCCCCCACCTGCCTGACACCAAACACGCTTATTAGGACGTCACTGACCACTCCCTGGGCTGCACTCCACGTCCCCACATGTCTAGAGGCATGAGGTGAGGAGGAGTCCAGCACTGGCGCCTGGTGGCCAACCTCAGGCAACTCAAGAGGCAAAAAAGAAAAAAAATGAGCAAAACAAACAAAACAAAACCCTGATATTAATTCCGACTGAAGAAGGGAAAGCTGGGGACACACTACTGAGAATTGGAGAAAACAACGTAGGGCGGTAGCTCTTTTCAGCTGGTACACCCAGAGCAGTTGAAGCAGAGGTGGCCTTGAAGGTGTGGGAAAAAGTGTTATCACCTGTGTAGAGCAGTAGAAATCAGAAACCTACAACAAGCCTCACCTCTGAGATCACGGAGTGTCATTTGGCAGGAATCCTCATTGTTGGTGGCAGACTCTGCCGGCCCAAAGGGACCTCCCTTTGGACTGGAAAGGTACACAAATGCTGAGAGGTTGTCAGGAAATGGATGGGAGTCCAGACTGGGCCCAGTAGAATTTACCCAGCATTCACCTCCATCTTCCCTGGGCTCCAGGCCATAAGGCCACTTCAGGCCTTTTCCCAGGTTGGAGGGGTGGTGAAAAGCCGTGTCACAGGGAGAGCCTTGCCAGCAGTTATTGGTCCCAAGTAATTATGTTTTCTTAGTCACTCTATGAGTTAATATTCATAAGGTCTCTGTGGGTTGAAAACAAAACATTATGGCTTACAGTTGGATACCCTGTAATGAGCCTGTACATTTCCAAGCATGTTGTCAGGTGGGACTGTCAGGTAGACACGCTGCACTGTTGTGCCAGATTCCAGGGCTCATCGCAGTAGCCCCTGATACTCGCTGCTGTTGGCAATAGGCTGAAGAAGGTGTCACACGCACGTATAATACAGACCTCCAGTGTTCCCCGGGGCTGCAAGAAAGGCGAGATCAGGGCCTTAAACACACGATAGTGCTCTGCACCCTCCAGCACCCAGCCTGGAAATGGAAAGAAGGTTAATATGGAAGTCGAGGGCTAGGAAAAGGCATGCTGTCTGCACCTGGGAACGACAGAGTTCTAGAAGCACAAACATTTAGTGAATGTTGGAAAGAATGTGGTCAGAGATCCATAATCAGAGCAAGAGCTGTCCAATAGAAAGAGCTGTCCGGGATGATGTAAATGTCCCACGTTTGTGATTTCCGATTTGGTGGCACTAGCCACATGTGGCTATTGAGCCCTTGAAATGTGGCCAATGTGACTGAGAAACTGAATTTGAAGTTATCATTGAAATAGCCTTGTTGGATTATACAGATTCAAGGGACCATATTAAGAAATTTTTTTACTCCTCATCCAAGGACATGTTTATTGATTTTAGAGAGGGGAGGGAGAGAGAGAGAAACGCAGATGTGAGAAAGAAACATAAATCCATTGCCCCTTATACACGCACTGACTGGGATTCATATCCACAACCTTTTGGCGTCTGGGAAGACACTCTAACCAAGCAAGCCATGCTGGCCAGGGCAAGGAGTCCTTAATTAATGGCATTATATATCTGAGTTTTAAAGTCCTTATGCATTTCCAATAGTCCCCAAGAATGGAGGCTGTGTATGAACAAACAGGCTTAGATGGGTGAGTTCACGTGCCGAGTTCAGGATGTCCTGGAGTGCCTAATGGCCACCAGACGCTCATGGGGAAGAAGGGAAGACGGCTTACACTTGCCAGTCTGGGGAATCACTGCAGACCTGCCCTCTTCAGTGGCTGGGCGGTCAGGAAATGAAATAGTGGGTGCTCCTAATGTAGATGAAATTCAGTGGTACTGAAAGGCTTTGAAGGAGTGTGAGAAACAAGTCCCTAAGGAGGTGACTCTCCCAGAGAAAACAGGGGGGAAGAAATCTGTTACTTAACAAGTGTCATTTCTGTTGCACATCAGAGAAGGCTGTGAAACACATCCCTTTTAAATAAGCATCGAATTCAAATAGAGTTTTTCCAGGTCCGTCACCTTCTGAGAACGAAGGACCTGTTTTGAGTCCAGTGGGTTTTATGCGGGGCTTGTCGGAGACGGTCCTGACAGCAGCAGCGTTTCAGCAGGGTCGCTCCAGAGTAACTGGCAGTGTGAGGACCACTCCGGGGACTGGGAGAGCACAGAGGCTGCCCCGTGGATGAGCACCAGTCCAACGGCCAGTGAAGGCTTTGCAAACCTTGCCCCTGCCAAAGGCTTGCTCATTGCACACTTTTATTTCAGGAGGGTTTTAGGGAAGGAGGACCTGTGGCATTTGCTAATGGCTGCCCACCTGACAGTCGGAGCATATGTTCTATGGGGGTGTAGACTGGAGAGGTCTCTGGTGTCTCACGGGTGCATGCCAGGGTCCATGCAGGTGCTGTGCCCACCCTGGGAGAGGGGCCTTGTGTCGGTCTTGTACCAGGGAGACCACAGCTGTGAGACACAGGAAAGCAGAAGAGGAGGAGAGAACTCAGCAGTTTGTTGTGTGCTTGATAATTTTGTTCATAAAACAGCAGGCTCTTTCTTTCTAGTCTTTTTTTTCCTTTAGATTTTCTATATTTGGTGTCATTCTTAGAAACATCTCTTTTCCCACAAGATGACAAAACTTTATACTCATATAATCTAGTACTTGTATGGCTTTGTTCTCCCCTTGTAAACATTGTAACTAAATATATATGACATAAAAGTTACCATTTTAGCCATTTTTAAGTGTACAGTTCAGTGGCATGAAGTACATTCGTGTTGCTGTGCAGCCATCACCACCATCAGCTCCAGAACTTTTTCATCTTCCCCAACTAAAACGCAAACTCCCTGTTTCCTTTGCCCCGGGACCCTGCAGGCTGGGGTGGCCATGTGCGGGTGGCCAGAGAGCCAAGAGTGCCAGGCACCACCCCTAACCTGCAGTCCTTTGGGACTTATACAGTTGGCAGGACAGGGTTGAGAGATTTACCTATTGACAGGTAAAGGTGGTGCCAGCTTTGGTGAGGGAGGCATGAATGCCCAAAGATGTTAATGGCCCTTCTCCACCTTTCAGACCTTGGGATGGAAGCACAGTTTCAAATACTTTCTTTCCCTGATAGTGGAGACGATACACAGAATGTCCAGCGTTCCCCTCCTCCCTGCTTGTATTTCCCGTCCGGCCGCTCATCCTACCGTGGCGTGGCCAGCCCGCCCACGCTCGTCCTGCTAGTGCGCCCCGCCCACCATGTGGTTTGAATTGTGTCGATCTGGTTCAGCTGGTACCGTTTCCCAGAACCCTGCGGTCCCATGTTAGAGCTGGCCAGGGGAGTTTGCGAGAGATTTAGGACGTGGAAGTGAAGCAGCAGCCTTTACTTTGCGACCGTCACGGTGGTTAGAGGTGGGGACAGACGCAGCGGTGTTGGTGGTCCCCATTTTCTCCTTGCCCTTCTCTGCCTCTAGCTCAGCAGCTTCACTACCAGCCCCGCCGCCCAGAGTGGAAAACCTCCCGTCATGTGGCTCACGTGTGCCCCCACCTGGCCCGGGACAAGCCCAGCAGGGCTTCGGGAAGGCTGGTTACAGACTGCTCCCAGCCTCTGACTCTCCTCCCGCGCTGTGCGAGGTCTTACCCCTTCTTTAAACAGCCTCAGTGATGCTGCTTTCCCAATGGAACCTCTTTAAAAGCCATTGGTTTTCGTATGTTTGATTTCTGTCCTGCTAGTTAATTCTTTTGTTTCATTTTATTATTAATTCCCTTAAGTTTTCCAGGAATAATATCATGCAACCTGCAAAAAGATTAAGTTTTACTTTTTATTTAGCCATTCTCATGCCTTTGAGTTTTCCAGTTGCATCGTTTAATAGTTTTATTTGTACAGTGTTAAATAGTAATGGAGATAGTGGGCGTCCTTGCCTTGGCATCAGGAATAAGATTTTATATAAAATGAGAAACATATTTTTATTTATATTTATATATTTGATCATGTTTTAAGAAATCTTAATTCCTATTGCATATTTTTATCTTCAATGGTGCTGAATTTTATCAAAGGGCTTTTCAGCATCTGTGTACATAAATGTGTTTTTTTCTTCCTTGGGCACTCCAATAACATGAATATTATTCCTTCTTTGCCTACTTTCTGCTTTTTCCCTGACCTTTTTTGCTTGTCGTTTTTATTTTTTATTTTTGGTTGTTTTTCTGCCTTTCTTCAATGACTCATGTTTTCATCTGAATATATTCTCCCTTGGGCATCTTGTAACTTATTTGTATTTCTCTTAGACCTCATTCACTGGCTTCTTTTTCTGTCTTCCCTGTATTTTTGAAGAGGGGGATCTGCCTTTGTCTGCTATAGGGCCTTGCGGTGGGTGAGGCGAAGGGGCAGAAGTGTGAGAGAGCACCCATTGGGATTTGGTGAGTTTTCTCTTTTTAGTTATTTTGAAGATTCGACATTGTCTGCCTTCCAGTCATGCTGAAAATGGGTTTTGTGTAGAATTACTTTCTCTTTCTTGATTCATGCTGCTTGTGAAGGAAACACCGGGAGATAAATAGCTATGCAGTTACCGTGGTCTTTAGCTACCTGGAAGTCCCTGTACATAGGTTGTCGCAGAGTCAGTTTTCAAAGCTTCAGCTCGTGGCTGTCCTCCTGTGTAAATGCCCTGGAGGAAAACAGTGCCGATGCTGGAGAGGAACGAGCACCTGCTCAGTCTCTGGGTGCGGCGTTAATGAAGTTTCGTTAGCAACCGACCGCCTTCGTGTATTTTCTCTACTTAAGATGTTCTGATTGTTGGGATGGACATTGGTGATTTCGTCTGAAACTGCCTCCTTGATTTCCTTTGGGGAACCACCCTCAGTTTCGGAGACGGTCACATCTCACATCCAGACCTAACTAATCGGTATAATATCCATCTTTCAAGTTACAGTGATTGGTCGAAGGTGGCATGTGACCAGTCAATCTAATGAGACTGGATCTCTTATTAGAAGTATCCAAAGAGAAAAGCCTTCCTTTTGCTGGGGTTGTAAGCAGACAATATTCCAGTTTGTTCTAGTCTCATGCATACTGCATTGTTTCTGACCTTTTATAGAAGGGCTTACATTAGCTCATGGCTCAGAGTCCTTGCTGCCCCAGGAAGTCCAGTGTGGAAGAAACAGGACCATACAGTGCAGTGCCAACAGAAGGCCATCTCACTCAATGAAATGAGACTGACCACCAGCTAAGAGGCATAAGAAATGATCTCGAGAAGACAGATGGCCAAGTATTATCAAATAGTCAATTTTTAAAAGAAAATTTTCTTGGAAATTCCTTCATTATTCCTTCATTCAGTAACCACAGCTTAACCTCCTTACTTCAGAACACTTATAGTCCTCGAAAACTTAGTCAAAGCATCTTCAGATCTTATGTTAGGATCACTTAGAAATCTTGATTATTTATACATATGGTAAATCTCTATTATTAATTAAATAGTTATGAATTATTGCTACTTTTTCTTTCCCATATTACCATCCACTGGTTTAATATTCTGAACATAGAGAATATAGTTATGATGTTTCAATGACCTTGTCTGTCAATTCAAACATTTGTTAGTTCTGGGTCAGTTTTGATTAATTTCTCACTATGGGTTATATTTTCCTGCTTTTTTGCATGTCTGATAAATATGGACTGAACGCCAGACATCGTGATTTTACTTTGATGGGTGCCGTTATCATATTTTTATATTCCTCTAAATATTCTTAAGCTTGGTTTTGGAACACAGTTGCTTGGAAAATAATCATTTGGGGTTTTGTTTTTAAGATTTGTTAGGTAGGAGCAGAGCAGCATTCACTCTTGGGCTTTTTGTATAACCTGCCCAATGCCGCATGAATCACGGAACTTCCCATGCTGGCCGGTAGGAGCCAGTACTGTGCACGTGTCTCCTGGCCAGGGTCACCTCTAACCCTTTTGGGCGGTTCTTTCTCCAGCCTCAGGTAGCTTCCTTGTGTGTATGTGCTGACCAGTACTCAGTGGAACGCTCCGAGCCTTCTCTGGGCATCCCAGGAATTCTCTTCCTGCAGCTCTCTCCTCCCTGGCGCCCCTGCAGCCTTGGTCTCCTGGGACTCTAAGTTCTGGCTCCTTAGCTCAGGAGCCCACCAGGCTCCCTGATTTCCCCTCTGTGTTGAGGCCTGAACTCTCTCAAGGCTGTGAGCTGGAGCAACAGCAGGACTCATCTCAACTGGTCCCTTTCTCTCAGGGATCATTGTTCTTTGTGTCTTAAAAACCAGTTTCATACTGTTTTTTTTTTAAAAATTGTTTCAGGTAAAGATAGGTGCCCACAACAGAAGCAAGTATACTGTATGATAGACACTACAAAAATACTACAGAAACACTTTTGAAATATTACAGAAATATTAGCAAACTAGC
This sequence comes from Mormoops blainvillei, assembly GCA_004026545.1. NCBI lineage: Eukaryota > Metazoa > Chordata > Mammalia > Chiroptera > Mormoopidae > Mormoops > Mormoops blainvillei. Next base: position 29,042 of record PVJD01010665.1, read on the forward strand.
ACACTAAATACGCTGTTCTACCTACAAGTTTTACTAGAAGTGACCACCAGTCTAATTCTGTAATTTAACGTTTCTGAAGCTAGTGTTTCATACTATAGCCAATCTAAGAAAACAAAGTAAGGTGTGTTATACTGGCCCTGGCCAGGTAGCTTGGCGGTTAGAGTCTCCTGCAACCAAGCAGACTGCTGTACTGAATACTCTTCTTTGTATTTATAAGCTTCCCTTGGACATTCACAGTCTCTCAGATACCTTATATAAATATAAAGATATTAGTCTTATTAGAGATCCACTGGTAATTACCCAGCATACAAGGGTATAAGTTTAAAACAGAGTGGAAGAGTTTTTACCATTTTCTAGATGATTCTATTTCCAAAAATTATCTACTGGATGTCACACTGGGATAGTTCACTGAAATAAAATATCCTGTCATTTAACTGCTGTATCATAAAGTATCTCATTAAGTGCTTTTTTGATAAAATGTACTTAGAAAAATAGCCAACTATCATGCAATAGCACTTGCTATCATACAACAAATTAATATAAATTTATTGGGTGGAAAACGGAAAGAAAAAGATGGGGTGGTTCTCTATTGATATCAGAGTTCATAAAAGGATAAACTCAGGTCCCAGATCTTCAGCTCACATCAAGGACCTCGTGTTCCGAGGACTGTGGAAACAGGCCAGCCCTGGTTGCCGGGTTCAGGGGATCATGGTGGTGTGGCTGGAAACGAACTCCTCCTCTGTCAAGGACGTCACTTTCTCTCTAGATCAGGACACTTCTTGGGCACAAGTCTAAGATTCTGTTTACTCTCCCACCGATGTAGAACAGACTGGTTGGACATGACGTTGTACCTTTTCTCCTGGTCCTGTTGGAAAGAAACACACCTAGCACTGTTCAAAACTAACTGCGAGGTGGACCTGTTTTTTCTTTATATCATTTATTCATCAAGGTAGCTCATTCTAACCTGGACAGTCTGGGAGAGGTAGAACTTTTAAGAAAAAAATTTAGTTCATTGCTTTCCTTGAGGTAGTTTAATGAAATCTACAGATTAGTAAAGAGAATAGCTGGATGAAGAAAGAACTTCTGAATTAGAAATCTAAGGCTTGCTTAAGACAGCTGTGTCTAACCAAATGCCCTACCTCGTCCCTCCACCTGTTTTCCCGGGGGAGCCTCTGTAACCGGTTTTTTGTCAGCTCAAGTTGTAGGCCATCGAACCTGCACTTAAACCAGCGGTGAGCTTCTTCCAGGTTGGCTGTTATCTGAACATATAAATGTTATCATTAAAAGTTAAAACAAACAGTTATAAGGTTTTTGTGTATTAGTTCAAGAGACTTTTTACCTAGGTAAAAAGACCCAAATTCTGACTGGAAGGTCCTTGCAACCTACTTGCACAACACATATCCTACAGATGAGAGTAATTTCCGAGTGCGGAGCTAAAGATGAAGGCAGGCCTGATGCTTTCATGCCTTTGGTAGTGTTTCCTAGATGTGAACTAACGTACGACAGAATCCAGGAGAAAAATAAGAATGAAAGACCATGAAAATGATAGATCAAAAACTGTATTTTGAATTTTATTTTCTAAGACTAAGTAATTCTCCAAAGTCCCTAAACTGCGAAGGCAGGATTTTTCTGTTGTGCTTTATGAAAGTAATAGAATGAATCTGTAAAAACTGGGCCAGCTTACTGTAAGTTGTATTCTTTTTATTTTCTTTATCATAAAAACACCTTATACTGTACTTAGCTCATAAGCACACACTTCCAAATTATCTTTGTTAGACCTAAACAGTCCCTGTGATGGTCTGTCTTTGGAGATGATTGGATCTGAATTCATTTATGTGACAAATATTTACTGCGGGCTTATATATGCCTGGCACTTTTCTAACTATTTGGGATACTTTTGTAGTTTGAAGGTAGAGCCTAGAGATGTTTGTTTTATATGAAGATTGCTTCAAAACAGGTTCAGAACATATCCTCTAGAAGAAAAAATAAAATGACTGGTTTTTCCCCTGTGGATTACTTGTTTCATGACGGCATTGTCGCTTCTGATTCTGAAGTCCAAGAGTGGCATTTTCTGTCTGGCCTGGGAGACGGCAAGAGCCCTGGGGGCAGCGGCGCTGTCCAGCTTGCCCACCCCGCATCTGCATCGCCGGGCGCCTGCCGTGCGGCAGCTCCTCAGTAAGTGCGCTGCCGTGTGCTTGTCCTGTGTTAGCCAGGCCACAGTGCAGCTCTAACATGGTGAGATAAGAAAACCGAGCTCCCCTTGTTATTTAACTTTGAGAAAGCTACAAAGTTAAAGTATCTTCCAGGTCTCTTTGCGCATCCTGGTGACAGTAATACTCCCACCCACTCCCAAACCAGACTGAACCCCACCTTTCTCCAGCACTTTTACCAGGAATGGAGGAAAAGATGTTTGAAATGGCATTGTACATCCTGTCTCCTCCTGCATGGTGAATGAGAAGGAAGCTAACATTTATTGAAACTTACTCTGAGCCATCTATCAGAATAACAGAGTAGTAGGTGTTAACTTCCTGACTTTTATGAATATGGGAACCGATGAATTAAAAGTAAATACAACTTCCTTCAGGGCACAGTGAGTGTCACAGCTGGCACTCAAGCTCAGGTTTGCCACAGTCCATATTTAATATACCATTTTGACAGTCATATTGCCATGTAATTTAATAGCTATAAAAGGGAAAAATATCATGGCCAACGGAAAGCAACATCACTGTAATCTCTTAAGCTTAAGAATTTGTTTTCTTAAGCTGGAAAATAAGGGGGGTCTGTTCCAGCTCTAAAAATGTATGATTTTAAGTGCCTTCAAAAAAAGCAAATTCAAAAATTAACAGGGCCTACTTTACACTTCTATTTATTGATTGAACAAAGAACTTCCACTTTCACGTCAAACAATAATGCATTGAAATCCGCACATGCGCCGGTCTTCCCATCTTCTACTTAGCGGGAGGGACTTGGACTTCAGGCTTCATCAGTATTTCAGCGTCCTAGTGTCTCTCACCAGGACACAAAATCTTGATCTAAAAATGGCTTCTTCTTTATAGCGGAGCCTATACTGAGTGAGCTGCTGGCTCTTGCCTGTTGCGCTCCTGACAACTATGGTCACGAAGGGCTTTACACTGGCTGCTGTGTTTCAAGGTGGCTGTGTCTGAGAAAAGCTGTAGCCTCTGTGTCCATGGTTCTGGCTCACCTGTTCCGATTCCACACTGGCTTCTTTCAGTTTGTTCTCTGTTGCCTCTTTACATTTCTTCAGGTGTCTGACAGTTTCTTCCAATTCCTGAAAACACGATACAAAGAGTTTACAAAGTCCCAATGTACCTTATTGAACAAAGAGCTTCACTATCTGTACTAAGTGAGCAACCAAATTATGAAACTGTGACTGGGGACTCTAACTTCAGGTGCTACCCAAACACAAGATAAAAGTGGTTATTTTCAGTTTAATCTACAGTATACATGTGTGTACGTGATTACATATTTTGATTTTGATTTATGGATTCTCTGGAAAGAAGGTGATTAACATCTCTTTCCAGAGCTGGAGGTATACTTTTCATAGCAGAGAGTCTCTTTTGGAAGCAAGAGCTTGATCTCATAAAGTCCCTTTTCAGGGGTAAAATGTTATGCTTTTCATTAGGTTGGGAATAGATAAAAAGTCCTGTAACAGCAACAGGTGTGTACGAGCTACACGTAGAACCAAAGGGGGTATAAAGTTCCTGAAAAATGATGAACTTTAGTTCAGAAATCTTATTTAGTAACTAGTACTTTGCATATGTGAGTTTTAGCTGGGTTTTTAAAAAGAGGTATTTATTTTTAGAGAGAGGGGAAGGGAGGGAGGGAGGGAGAGAAAGAATCACTGATGTGAGAGAAAAAAATCGATTGGTTGCCCCCAGTGCGCACCCCAGTGGGACAGAGCCTGCAACCCAGGCATGTGCCCCGGCAGGGAATTGGGCCTGTGACCTTTTGGTTTGCGGATGATGTCCAACCACCTGAGCCACACTGGTCAGGGCAGTTTTAGCTATTCTTTAAAAAAAGTATATCATTTTTATTAAGTTGAATATTGAGAACATGTGCCAATTTGAAGTTTTGGCTACTTCCTAGATACTGAGATTCTAAGAACTTAGGGAAGATAAACAACTTGTAAATTTGCTTTCGTCTACAGAATCTAGAAAATTTAGGTGCTCTAACGCAGGCTGTTTCGGCACATGTTGTTTGCTGATGATCTTCGAGATGAACCTCAGGAAGCCTTTCACCTGGCACCGGCGCTGCAGCTCCTGCCTTATGTCCCGCTCTGCCTCCAGCTGCAGCTCTTGCTGCTTGTTCTGTGCCGCGGTGTCGTACTGGCTCCGGGCCAGCAGATGCATCTCTTTCTGTAGGTTAGTCATTTCAGATACAAATTTCTGGATACTCAATGACTGGCAGGGCACAAAGAGGGGAAACAGTTGGTGTCCAAGTTCAGGATTTTATGTGAATGGTAAACATAGTTTGTGGAAATCATCTACCTGTTCATAGTTTTTTTTCTGATATTGATCCTTAATCAGCTCCATTTGCCTCAATTCTGTTTCTATTTGCTGAAAGTAAATGTGAAAATAACAGATCAGTGGAATAACTGGCTTGCTCTTTTTGCCTATAGGATGACAAAGAATCCCACATGAGATCCCCGGTACCAGTTCCTACCGGGCTCTCCTTCCCACCCAGCCCACCGGCCCTGAGAGAGCAAAGCCCTGTACAGTCCCGGGGACAGACAGCGGGGAGCTGGGACAAGGCTCTGGCAGCTAATGAGAAACCAAACATTTACACGGCAGTATCTTGGCTGGACAAAAGAGAGAGCCCCCCCCCCCCCCAAGGCAATCTGCCCACTTCCTGGGTATGGCTGCACTTCTCTGAGGACGCGCAGGCCCGTTAGTGCCCTGACGCTGCTGCCTGCCTGGGTCCCCATCAGTCACTGAGGAAGGGAGGGGGACAAATGTTTTCTCATACAACCTTCATCCTCTCTACATTCTGAGCATTATTCGCCTTAGCCGACAAGTGGAGCTTAATTTGGGCCTTTTGGCTTTTTATTTTCTCCTTGCTACTGTTCAGTAGCTTTTCCAGCTCGGTAAGTTTCTGCCGCAGCTCTCGGTTGGTACGGGATACTTCCACTGATCTGAAGTTGGCTTCGTCAAGTGCTTTCTTCAGCTGTGGAACACAAGGGAAAATGACAACATTTTTACCTTTCCTTTAGTTAAGAAAAGCATTTGTGTGTAGCTTTGTCCCTGTATTTTGTTTCCTTTAAAACTTTCTTTTAAAAGGGAGGATAAAGGGAGGCAATAATAATGACGTCTGATTAAGCAGATTAGTGGAGGAAATAATTGATTTTCATGATTTTTAACACTGCAGAACAAAATCTTTCTTAGGACAGATGCATAATGTAAATATAAGTTCAACAATTGCTCTTTTAAGAGCATGGCTTTAGAGTCAGACCTAAGTTCAAATCTCAGCTCACCACATACTAGCAAAGTAATTTTGGATAATTAACATCCCTAAGACTCAGGTTTATCACTTGAAAAGATTGTGAACAGCCTACCTCACAGGATTCATATAACAGTTAAAGAAGATAAAGTACAGAAAGAACGAAGAGCCTGGCGCATAACTGCTCTGTGATCATTACCGCGCTTTAAGTTTTTCTCTTCCTTTCTGTCACTTGTGACCCCATGTCTGGAGAAGTAAAAATAAATTATACGGTAATTTATATAAATATTTGTCAGTTATTGACTATGACTGCATGTATTTTTATAATATTACCTTTTGTTTTTAAGGAAACTTGTCTAGTGGAAAAACAGCATAGTGAATAATGTTAAAAACAAGACAATAGGCCCAAAATGGAGTCATTTACGCTACGTCACCAAACCGAGACTTACAGTTTCAGCTCTCCCCGAAGTGCACTCTTGAACCGGTCAGTCAGAACCACCTGATCAACACTAGCTGAATAATCTTTCTGGCAGACCCCTGCTATACTCTAAAAGATGGTAATTTTGCAATAACCAACCTGCTTTTTTTGCCAAGTATAAATTCCTTGTTCCTGCTCTTCTCATTTGTATATCTCCTTGTAGCTTTCTATCTGTTAGATTGGCTGCTGCCCAATTTGAATTGAGCTCAAATCAACTTTTAAAAGATAAACTAAGGCGTATTAAAATTTTTAACAGTTCTGCTGTCAGAAGGGGGAACTGAAGGAGGCCCGTGATAGTCCCTGAAGCAGTAAGCAAACCAGGCAAAGTTACCCATGAACTTCTTGAGCCCCCTCTTTTCTCAGTGCATCTGGGGGTCACAGGCAGAGGTAAGCCCCTCTCAGATCCTAGCTCTGTAGCGTCTGCATTACGAGCGTCCCGACTTTACTGGAGCATTTTTTTTTCCAGGCTGGGTCTGACTTAAGCTAGAGTTGGGTCCAGGGTAAGGCCTCAGGTGACTAAAGCTTTGTTTTAAGGCTGAACAAGCAAGATAACCTTACCAAAGACAATATTGAATCACAGTGATCAAGTGGAGAACTTTTAGCTAGATAAGCTTGTCAGTTTATAAGGTGCTCCAAAAAACAAAAAACAAAAAATGAAAACAAACCAAAAAAAAAAAAAATCTAAAAATCTCCCCAAACCCCACAGGGTTTCAGCCTAGCACTCACCATAAAGGGCAGAAGGAAAATTAATTTTCCTCCTCTATGGCTTCTGGTGACTAGGATGAGATCCACTGGGACACCCCACTCACTTTAGAGCCTACAAGACAGGATCCTAGGAAGGCTGGCAGAAGCCAGAAACGGATGAGAATTCTTAACCAAAGCCCCTTTCCCCAGATCTCTATCTGTGGGGCCTGGTTCAAGAGAAGGTAAAATTTCACATTGTCCTTTCCTTTCCAAATTCAGATTGGTAGGCAAAAAACATCTGTAAGAATTAGATCTTTGAACGGGGAGTCATGAATTTGCTTTCAGGTGTCCATTGTTTGTTAATCTTCTCTCACCCAGCGACAGCTATTGCCTCCTTTGTCTCATTTTGTGTCCTGAGAATGGGGCTTGGCAACTGTCAGGTTGGGGTCTCACAAAATACAGCCACACAGAAATGTGAGTTCCACCCTATTTGTGGCTCTGTAGGGTGGGGCAGGAATGCGGGTTGTCCTCTATTTGCTGCTAGGGTCTTAGTGACTTGCCAGATCTCAGAGGAGTTGCCCTCCTTTTTCTTTCTTTTGGTGGCTCTGTGTTTTGGGAGAGTCGTATCTTTTGTACCCTCTTTGGGGATATTTACTGTTTGTCCCGTCCTGGCTGAAATCTGGCAAAATATTTGAAAGGATATATATATATATATATATATATATATTTTTTTTTTTTTATAAAGTAGCTCTATGGTCAGAATTGGAACCTGATATTCAGAGCCTGATAGGAACTGTTTTTCAGACCTTCTCCCCCATAAGCTAAAATAAAACTATGTAACCAGAAGGAGAGAAAAGTGTCCTGAAGGCTCTGTGGAAGGATTTACTAAAACATCCCAAAGACACACGGCTCTACATTTGGAACATAGGAAACCTTTTGATTTCCATTTCAGTTGCAGATCTTCTCCCTGATATAAAAACGCAAACAGAAAATAATGCATTTGGATGGGTGGGTCAGCCTCCATACCATCAGGTTTCAAACCGAGTTTTTGATAAGTTAAAACTGTATTTGTTTTACAAATCGAGTCTTTCAAGAACAGAAATGTGACAAAACCAGAAATGCTCTCTAGACACAATTCAAAGGCCACCAATCCTTTTTACCAATCCCAATGCCTCCCCATTCATCTCAAAAGGCTTGTAGATACTGTAGAAGATCTAGAGTTAGGAAAAAAAGTCCTTCTTGGTAGAATTTGCATTTACATCTCTTGGAGATGTAAATATTTTACCTGATCTCCAGGAACTGGAGATCTTATCAGATCTTAACTGATTCTTATCAGAAGGGGGAAAAAACAAAACCTGATGCCTTTTGAAAACTTGGCCGGAGAAAAATCTTAGAAGTCTCTTTCATAAATATTAGTAACTAGCTTTAGAGCCATCTGAGCAGATAACCTTAACTTTCTTCTTCTGCCAGAAACACAACTTGGATCCAACTGTTCTTTTATAAAACTAGTGAGTTTTGTATTATTGTACCTGTCTCATTGCTAAAGTTTAAAAATGAAAGTTATCTCCACTTATGTCTTTGTCTGTTGTCTATGTATGTATGTTATAAATGCATGGGTTTTTTTTCCTACCTCTGGATGTATTGCCAAAACTAATCTGCAAAGAGTTTTATTTAATTGGCTTGAAGAAAATCAAGCACCAATATAAAGCAGGTATAATTTTAGAAATATAGAAACTAACATGATCTAGGATAATTTTAGTAAATAAAAGCTAGTTTAATTAAAACAGGCATGTCTTCAGAGTTATCAGAATTTTTTTAAAATCTTCACCTGAGGGCATTTTTTTCATTGCTTTTTGGGAGAGAGACAAACACTGATCTGAGAGAAAACTACCAATTGGTTGCCTCCCGTACACACCCAGACCAGAGATCGTAAGCACCGCAACCTCGGCAAGTCCCCTGGCTGGGAATCAAACCCACAACCTTTCGGCTATGGGAAGATATTCCAACCAACTGAGCCACAACGGCCAGAGCAGGATTAAATATTTTTATTCTACCTAGGTTTACTAAAAGTCAAATAAACTCATGTTATCTCTTACAGAATTTGTCAGCAAGAAAGAGAAGATGATGGTTAGCTGTTTAGATTACTAATGAACATTTAATGAGCTATTAAACATAATTATTAAGAACAGTGAAATAAACAGATGTAAGATAAAAGTTTATAAATAAACATCTCAACAATCATTCATTCTTTATGGTATGTCTACTGCCAAAATCTTTTTTGGTAACCTTAAACCTTAAAATTACACTGAGATAGTTTAAATGATAGATATCCATTGAATCTCTAGATCATTTTAAAATAAGATAAAATACTGAAACATTACTGAACACAGGTTTATCCACCTTTGCTTCCTTTTACAGAGGAACTAAAGACGTTTAGGATATTAACTAAATATTTTGTGCCACATGGGAAAATTTACTATGAGGAAGAATCTACCTCTAGGAAATATAAAATATATTTATAAATTTGCCAGTCCACAGAATGCTAGTGTAACAGACCATAATTGCTTAATTCTTAGTTTTCACTAGAAATTAAGGATTCTAAGGGTTAAGAATTCTAATCTTTACATGTAATATATGTAATGAAAACTACTTAGAAATAAGGGTGAAAGTAAAAAACCTGTGAAAGTAAAATAATTGTTCCAGAAGGAGAAAGAAAAACATAGGACAAAATCTGAATGAATATTTTAAAAAGTTGTAGGTTTGTGGAAAGGAAGTTATGTGTTTCAAACTGGCTAAGACTGGAATTGATTTAAGTTTTTAAAGAATGCCTTTTAGTATCAAATGTACACTGGTGCAAAATTAGGATTTGGTTTTTCTCTCTGTTAAAAGTACAAAGTTTTCTTGAACTATTGGTCTGGTCTTATTTTTTTAAAAAGATTTTTATTTATCTTCAGAGAGAGGGGAAGGGAGGGAGAAAGAGAGGGAAAGAAACATCAGTGTGTGGTTGCCTCTCATGCGCCCCCTACTGGGGACCTAGCTCGCAACCCAGGCATGTGCCCTGACTGGGAATCGAACCTGCAACCCTTTGGTTCACAAGCGGGCACTCAGTCCAGTGAGCCACACCAGCCAGGGCTGGTCTGGTCTTCATATGAGAGTGTGAAAGGGTTTTTTTGTTGTTATTTGTTTGTGTGTGTGTGTGTGTGTGTTTTAACTTTTTGACTAATCTACCTGGAAAGCAAAGATTTTGTGCCAATATAATATACTGTGCTTCCCACTGTCTTTATCAGGTGTTTGAATACTTAAGAAAACCAGTCTTCTCAATGTTATCAGTATTATAAGAACTAAGTTTTGTTCACAGTTATATAACCTTCTGTATTTGCCTTTAAAATCTTCTGTCGTTCGAGTAACATCAGCATCATGGCAGAGTGGGAAGACCCTTTTGTATCTCCCCTTAAATCTACAACTAGACAAACATCTACAAAGGTGAGGCAGAATAGGGAAAGGACAGAGACGGTGCCCACAGATGGTTGTCCCTGGCTGCTGTAGCTGAGCCCATGTCCCCAGCTAATGTGGCGGCAGTAGAGAAGCTGGGGTGTGGTTTCACACTGAAACCCAGCAGAGGGTAAAAGGGGCAGAATCAGTATCGGCACCTGAGAATCCAGCTCCCTCCCGATTGATATGATCACTTAAATAGATATAGAAAAAGCATATGACAAGATACAACATACATTTATGATAAACACTCAGTAAAGTGGATATAGAAAGAATGTACCTCAATTTAGTAAAGGCCATACATGATAAACTCTCAGCTAATATCATACTCAATGGTGAAAAACTGAAAGCTTTCCTCTAAGATCAAGAACAAGACAAGAACCCAGTCTTGCCACTTATTTTATACAGTGCTTGAAGTCCTAGCCAGAGCAATCATGCAAGAAGTAAAAAGCATCCAAACTGGAAAGGAAGAAGTATAACTCAGTGTTTGTGGATGACTTTATTTTTATATATAGAAAACCCTAACATTCCAGCAAAAAAACTGTTAGAAAAAAAAATGCAGTAAGTTGCAGGATATAAAAATCAATACACAAATATATGTTATGTTTCTATATACTAATAACAAAATACCACATTTATAATCACAACATAAAGAATAAAATAGCTAAGGATAAACTTGATGTACACTGAAACCTACAAGGTGTTATTGAAAGAAATTGAAGATGCAAAGAAATGAAAAGATATTCCATGTTCATGGATTGGAAAAATTAACACTGTTAAAATGTCCATATTACCTGAAACAACCTACAGATTCAATGCAATCCCTGTCAAAATCCCAATGGCACTTTTCACAGAAATAGAACAAAAATTCTCAAAACTGCATTTAAGCACAAAAGATCTTAAATTGCCAAAGCAATCTAAGAAAAAAGAACAATGAGGGGCACCACACTCTCTGATCTGAAAACTATACTACAAAGTGACAGTTATCAAAATAGTATGACATTGGCAAAAAAACAGACACATAAACCAATGGAACAGAATTAAGAGCCCAGGAAAAAAACCCCACACATATAAGGCCAACTAATTTATGACAGAGGAGCAAAAAATATACAATGGAGTAAGAAATCAGTCTCTTCAATAAATAGTGTTGGGAAAACTGGGCAGCCATATGCAAAAGAATGAAACTATACTTCTATCTTATACCATCCACAAAAATGAACTCGAATGGCTTAAAGGCCTAAATTGAAGACCTGAAACAATAAAATACATGGAAGAAAACATAGGCACTACATTGCTAGACACTGGTTTTGGGATGGTTTTGTGATTTTTGACTCCAAAGGCAAGAGAGACAACAACAAAAATAAGCAAATTATGGGACTAAATAAAACTAAAAAGGTTCCGTACAGCAAAGGAAATCATCAGCAAAACAAAAAGGCAATCAACTAAATGAGAGGAGATATTTGCAAATGGTACTTCAGATAATGGGTTAATATTCCAAAGTGTATAAAAAACTCATACAACTCAACAGCAAAACAAAAACAATCCAACTGAAAAAATGGGCAGAATCTGAATAAACATTTTTCCAAGGAAGACATACAGATAGCCAACAGGCATATGAAAATATGTTCAATATCACTAAGTATTAGGGAAATGCAAATCAAAACCACAATGAGATATCACTTCATACTTGTTAGAATGGCCACCATCAAAAGGACAAGATATAACAAGTATTAGGGAAAATGTAGAGAAAAGGGAACCTTTGTGCACTGTTGGTGAGGGTTGTAAATTGGTGCAGCCATTATGGAAAACAGTATGGAAGTTCCTTGAAAACATTAAGACTAGAACTGCCCTATGATACAGCAATTCCTCTTCTGGGTATTTATCCAAACAAACAAATAAACAAAACCCCCCTGTCTGCAGGGGTCTGTCTGGAAAAAGTCCAGCCATTGCTAATATAACAAGAATGGTTTGCGTGACATCGATGTAACCTGGCAGCCAAGGAGAGTGGACTGGAATGCACATGTGTGAACAATGATGACTTCACTGTACTAGTCATTGGGGGTGGTAGATGCTGTTGAGTGAGCATGTGTATTGTGTGGCCATCACATTCAAAATGACTTGAGTAGAGCAACGAATTTGTATCAAATTTTGTGTTAAGCTTGAACATTCCTCCGTGGAAACTAATTGGATGACTGAGAAGGCTGCAGCTGTGGGCAACTGGTGATTGGCAGACAGCTTCATCATGACCACGTGCCCACTCATGCATCATGTCTTGTGCGGACCTTTTTGGCGAAACATCAAATCACCAGGTAACTCAGCTCTACTACAGCCCAGATCCAGTGCCCTGTGTGTGACTTCTGGCTTTTCCCAAAACTAAAATCACCTTTGAAAGGGAAGAGATTTCAGACTGTTGATGAGGTTCAGGAATATTCAATGGGGCAGCTGATGGTGCTTGGGAGAACTGTGTGAGGTCCCAAGGTGCCTACTTTGAAGGGGACTGAGGTGTCATTGTCCTGTGTACCGTATTTCTTATATCTTGGATCTTCAGTAAATGTCTATTTCTCATCTCACATGGCTGTCTACTTTCTGGATTGGTCTTGCACAGCCCTGTGTTCCCTGCAGCATTATTTACAATAGCCAAGACATGGAAATAACTTAAGTGTCCACTGATGGAAGTATAGATAAAGAGGTGGTACACACGTACAATGGAATACTACTCTGCCATAAAAAGATGAAATACTGCCATTTGCGACAACACAGGTGGATCTTGAGGTTATTTTGCTAAGTGAAATAAATCAGTTGAAAAAGAAAAAACTATGATAAAACAAGAAAATAAAACAAACTAAAGGAAAAAAACTCATAGATACAGACAACAGAATGGCGGTTACTTGAGGGGAGAGGGCAAATTGGGTAAATGGGGTCAAATATATGGTAAGAAAAGGAAACTAGATTTTTCGTGGTCAGCACGCAATAGAGAATACTAATATCAAATTATAATGGGTATACCTGAAATTTTTAATGTAATGTGTACTTGAAATTTATTAATATATGCTATTAACCAATGTTACATCAATAAAATCTGTTGTCACTTTAATTAAATAATTACTATTTCATAACGATCTGTAATACTATTTGGCAAATGTTTAAATCTTTTGACATTTAGACAACTTCCCAAAATCAAATTTTAAATGGAGTTCCTTTTACCTCAAAGTGACTTTGAGATTTCCCAGAGGATCCCTAAAAAATCTCAGTAGATTTGTCTCTCACTTTGTAAAAGAGAGATATTAAACTATTTAGGTTTATCCAGTATGTTAAGTTATATGGGAAGCATTTTCAAATAAGTGATGATAAACCTTCTTAGGTTATATTTGTACTGATGTATGTTATTTATATAAGCATCCTAGTTGGCATGAAATTCCTAAAAATCTGGTATGTCTTGGTATAATATTATCAGTCATAATTCCAGTTATTATTTTAAAATGTATGCCATAGAAATGATCAAAGTTCTTTATCAGTCCTAAAATACTGAACTCTCATCAGATCTTTAACCATGAACAAAAAATGTTCATGGTTAAGTCTTTTGTCATTTACAGTTATTGTTTTACTCTGCTGCTCTTGCAAAAGTGAGATTCATGGAGAGGTCTGTAAGAGTACCCTTGACCACTGACACCCCTGCCAAATTACTGGATGTCACAGAAGCTTGGGTGCATATTTCACAACTGAAGAAGGCTCCACCTGATGTCTGGTCCTGTGCAAACACTGGAGACCTCAAAATCAAACTGACTAGGAAGAGAAGTGCCTGACATTGAAGTCCACTGCTTCCTCCCATGATCAAGAACATTTCTTTCCATTCCTCCTTCTCTCTCTGACCATCCTTTTCCTAATTCTTCTAACATTAAGATCTTTATGATTCTTCTGTCCACTTTTGGTCTTGCTCTCACCTATAAAGACAGTGCCATTGTTCACATCTCTTAAGGCCATTGCAAAGGGGTAATCCAACCTCCAAACGACTATTGGATTTGCCACAATGCCGGTGATCTTGCAGTTCTGCTCGTCACAAGCTTCTCCCTGATTTACAAACCCTGTTTCTCTGGAACAAACTCAGCCCTCTCCCTGTTGTGTCAGGCTCCCTAACCATGGGGGCCATTTCCAAACCCCAAGTCAAAAATCTGAACCTGCAGAAACTCGCATCAGGCTCTGCCCAACAACAACAAAAAGACACAGGACAGGGTAAACAGACTAAGCACTTGTGCGATCTCTACAGACCCTTAAATTTTACTGGTCTCCATGGCTGTTACCTTTCTAGTCTTGTGTCACAGACTTAAATGGGAATTATCTGAAGCCATTCATGATTCAAAAGTAGCTTCCTTTGGTAGATCCCTACTGCCCTGGTTACGAGTAAAAGCAAATGAGGCTGTGATCTGGAACCATTCCTTAACTCTTATTTAAAGATGCTGCAGAATCTGCTGCTGAAGCAATATTCTCCAACAAAAATCTCAAGGCTCTCTGGCCAAGGTTGTTACTGATCGTAGGATAGCCCTTGATTATCTTTTAGAGCAAGGAGGTGTTTGTACTATGGCTAACACCACTTGCTGCATTTGGAGTGACACTTTTGGACAGCCGAGACTTAACAATATAGATCACTGAACAAGCTAGTTGGCTTTAAAAAGTGACCCCTTCAGTGGGGTCTTTTCTTTGACTTAACAATTGTGATTGGTTTGGTCCTGAGAATCATGGCTCAGAAATGCACCCCAGACATCAGGAATTATCCTGCTTATAAGAATCATAATAGTCCCCCTGGTGCCCTATATTCTCTCAAAAGCTTTAAATGCATGTGCACAGCTGATAACCACCACACAAATAATCTCCCTGAGACTAGACAGCAGAAAAGGAACGAAGCGAATGATGAAAATAATGTGAACCTCATGTCACGACCTGTGAATAACACAGAGATTTGGCAAAAAATTGCGAGAACTCCAGAGTGGTAGCTGGGAGTAGTACTAATGCCTTAAATTTTTATCATCTCTCAGGCTATGAGCCTAATCAAAGGGAAAGAATTGTTAAAAATTGTCAAGAGGCACAAAATGGAGTCCCCTATTGCTAAGCCCTGTCACCAAATCAAGACTTAGTTACAGTTTCAGCTCCACAGAAATGGAACCTTAAACCGGTCAAGAATTGTTTGATCAGCACTAGTTAGGTAACCCCCCAGATATACCTGTCATACTCTAAAGGAAGGTAACCTTGCAAAAACCATCCTGTTTTTTCCTACCTGGTATAACTACTCCCTTCTGCCTAGAAAAGTATTCCATGTCGTACAGCTCCTTAGGGCTCCCTTTTATCTACTGGACTGGATGCTCCCAATTCAATTCGATATTTGTTCAAAAAACTCTTAAAATTTTTACTATGCCTCAGTTTATCTTTTACCATTACTTAAATCATTTTACATAGCTCCCCTCCTCCTCATGTGCCCTTACATCAGTGCCACTGGATTTCTAGAAAGCAGAGAAAACTGAGAAGGGAAAAGATAGGTATTCTCTCTGGCTGGTGGAAAAGTCAGTTATTTGTACCTTTTCTCCCCTCGCTGGCTCATTCCTTCAGATCCTAACTTTACACCACAGTGTTAATCTTTCATTATCCCTCAGCCAACTACCTGCAAGGTTTTCTACCAATACCTCAATCACAGCTTTGTCTAAAACTGTGTAAGCCCTAACAACTATCACTTACTTAGTACTTGCTATGTTCAGGCACTATGATAATTACTTTAAATATACTTGCCAATTTAACCCTCAAAACACACCTGGAAAGTAGCTATAATGATTTCCATTTTGTGATTAGGAAAACTGATTCTTAAGCCATTTGCATAGACAGTAAATTAACACTTTGCTAATAAGAGAGACAGAGCTGGGACTGGTAAGCAGTGAGCCCCAGTCCACCCCTGCTACTAACTGCTCACTGATGTCACACTGGGTTCTCCTGGTCTCACAGGCTCACAATTTTCACCGATCCCTGTTTAAAGGATTTAGATATTCTGAACAACTATCTCTGATTAAAGGCACCTTTAATTTAAGTGCACCTTTTTGTTTCTCAAGGAATTTTCTTTTTATAACATTATTTATACAATGTTTTGCAATTTAAAGCACTGCATAATAGTTTAATTTGATTTTGTGAATGGTCTCTGTACACCGTAATTGCTAAATGCACCAAATTTGGCAAAGTACAGACTAGCTACCCCAACTAAGTCTTAGAATTATTTTAATTCCTCCCTCCCCATTTTGTTATGATACAACATTTAGTGTCTGTCTGATGTCTTTCTTTTTCTATTAAAATGACATTGTTTTTTAATTGTTCTCTATTTTCAATAGAACTACTTTGCTTGGCCCCAACCCTCTAAAGCCCAAAGTAACTGTTCTAGTTTTCTTGACCTTCTATGTCTCCAGGTTCTCCTCATTCTTGCCTACTCTCTACTGCTCTCAGACCAACCTTCCTAAAATTGTGTGCGTACTGTTACCTTCCACCCAACCACCCCAACCTTTCTCAGAAACATATAGTGCTCCACTTTTGCCTAGTAGTTCCTATCCAACATTCTGGTCCCATCTAAGCTAGCCATTCTTTCTCTGACATTTCCCAGTTTCTGCTCTCATCAAGAGAGATATATCCTTTTCATCTGCTCACATGTCCTGTTCATTTGTTACTAAGCTTTGCTCGTTCTCTCACATTGGGCGTCTGTCAGCTCCGCCAGCCTCAATCCAGCTTCCCTTCTTCTGTCACCCAACTAGCCTATAAAACAAACTTTTCCTAACTTTAAATTCTCTCAGAATTGTACACAGCCTATAGCTATCCACAGAAAATCCTGTGATGTTTTCACTAGTTGTCTCATGTAAAGAACGGAGATCACAATTAAACAAGGGTCATTTAGCACACCCAGCACATGGACCATGTATCTTCTGCTTTTACATGTGCCTCTCAGGGTGCTAGTGATGTGAACTGAGGAGACAGGTGATTGCATATGCATCTCTGATGACAGTCTCCGTATTCCTCCCTCCCATTCATTTATCACTCTCTGATGGAAAAACTCTCATCAAGACTTCCTTCACTGGGCAGAGAATTGTATATAAGAAACCATTTTTTTGTGTCAGGTTACCAACAACGCAGAGATGGCTTGACTGCATCTGGCTTGCTGGTTGGTCAAGGGGGATTAGAAGAGCCAAAGAGTAGCTGCATCCAATAGCCAGTTCATGTCTTAAAAGGCACTCGGCCACGCAGAGGTGGATTTAATGGCGGGTGCACCAGGCACGCGCCCTGGGCCCTGACTTCTGAAGGGCCCCGCAAAACCCCAACTATTATTAATTATATTATACATATATTATATTCAAATTTTATTGGAAATAAAATATTAATAGTACCTAATATTTTTTATTTATTTAAAAATATGGTTAACATGTATTTTTATTTTCCCTGTCTCTCTCTCTTTTTTTTAAGGGGCCCAATATTTTCTTCTGCGCCCGGGGCCTCAACCAACCTTAATCTGCCTCTGTCAGCTAGAGAGAAACTTGACTCCATACCTCAGCTATTTCCCGTTGTGTCACTTTCTTTGTGGTGTCTCTCTCAGTTTGAAACTGCTTTCTTAGAGTTTCTATGCGTTCAGCGTGCATTTCTGCTTCCATTTTAGATTCCTCAGTCATCTGTTCTCTGTTTTGAAAAAGATAATAATCATCTTTAGAAGGTGAGGAGGGTAAGAAAGATCTAGAGGGGAATGTACAACTTTCCAAAAGGTGACTGATTAATAAATGAGGTCACCAAATGAACCGCACTGATGTGGAGCTCATTAAAAGGCGGGGAAGAAAAGCATTACCTTAAAAAACAAAGTAATTCAATATAAAGAGATCCAACCAAAAGAGTGAAACACATACTCTTGTTTTAACCAATGATGAACAATCTTGAGCCAGCAACATCACCCCAGAATATAAAATTTGTAGAGATCACAATATGAAAAATACCGTCTCTGCTTTAGCTTATACCTGCCTTCTGTGTCAATATGTTCACTTCCTGAAAGGAATAAAGATCTATATGCACATTGCATTTCCCTTGGGTATAAATTTTCATGGAATGTTACTGATATCTAAATCATATTTACTACATATAGTTTAAGACAAAACTTGAGTGGCCTGACCTCAACTTGATCAGTTTGACCTACCTAATCTCAGACTAAAACTGACAACAGTGGTCCAGCATCTGCTCACATGGAGTCACTCCACTCCGGGACGGGAATAACCCACCCAGGCTCCTGTTATTCCTTTTCCAAATCATGCTCTTAAAAGACACAAGTTTTTGAGAGACGCTTTGGCAGAAGCATGCAAGTGTCCTTTCTAACCAATACTAGTTCAGTTTTGGTTTAGTCTTCATCCACTAAAGAAGCCTGATGCTAGGCAAGGGAAGAGTTGAAAATGAGCATACCCCAAGTAGCTAATACCTGCTGCTGCTCAGCTATTCCTGGTTCCTTAACATGGCTCTGTTGGGAGTACGAAGTAGGAGAGAAGGGTTTAAAATGGTTTGTGTGAATAAACCAAACTTACTCTCCCAGAGGCTCTTCCCTAATTTCATGTGACTATACTGCCCTTACTTAAAGGTTTCCAAATTCTGCAGGTCAAGTTCTTTTTTCTCCAATTTCTCTTGGACATGGTCAAGCTTTGTTTGCAGATGATTATTTGTCTGAAGAGCTTGTTCCAGGCTCATTGCCAGTTTCCTGTTGTCGTCTCTAGATACATCAAGAGCTTTCTGTAGAGGCTCCATCTGAAAGAGGGAAGAGGGTTTTTAATTCCACTGTAACTGATGCAAAAAGTCCCTAACACGGTACAGTCATGCCTCCTACAACATCAAGTGCCACTGAAACAATACTTAGTTGGAAACAGAACCAGAGATTCCAGATGCCTGGAATATGTGTATGAGAACTTGCTATGAACACTGCTTTGGAGACTCTTAGAGGCAATGGAAGGGTATGTTCCACTGGTCACTAGAGAGCTTTGGAAAATGAAGCCACCTTAATTTATTCTAATTTTTAAATGTTTACAGTAGTTAAATTACCCTTCCTGGTCCTATGACCTTTTGGTCTCACTGCCTACAGAGATAAGAACTGGCACCTGCTCCTTGTATATCCTTCCAGAAAAAAACCCCTTATTTATATAAACTGTCCATGTGTATTTTATATACATGCATACGTGTAGATACATTTTCACGTGTGCATACACCTGTGAGCACACACATGCATATGTGTGCCCTTCTAGTAGTAGGATCGCTCTAGCTACTTAAAAAAAAAAAAGATTTTAGAGAGAGATAGAAACAGAAGGCGGAGAGAGAGCAACATTGATTTGTTGTTCCATTTATTCATGCGTTCATTGGTTGATTCTTGTATGTACCCTGACCAGGGATCGAACCCGCAACCTTGGCATATGGGGACAGCATTCTAATCAACTGAGCTACCCTGCCAAGGCTCTAGCTACTTCTAACTGAGGGTATAGTTACTCTCCAAGCCCTTTAACTTCTGCAATCATTTATGTATTAATAAATGAAAAGAATGTGAACTATGTAAGACAAAAAGCATTAGGTATTAATTTTGGTCCGGGTTGCCTAATAAATGATTGACTGTTAATATTGCAGGCCCATTTCTTATTTGTAAATATGTCACTGTCCAAAACTCAGACTTAAATGAAAAAGAAATTTACCTGATTGTTTTACTCCATTTTTCCAAAATAGCAATATCCCAATAAAACCCAACACTTGAGCATTATCATTAATAGCAACCCGGCTGTACCTCACTGCTGTGCTGGGCATCCACGACGAGCATCCTGGCCTGCCACTGGTCCACCTCTGCTTCCAGCTTCTGCACTCTCTGCTGATTCAGAGCCCTACAAGGGCAAGCACAGAAAAGAGTGGCTACAGACAAGAGCCATCTAGGAATGATGCCACTGGGAGTCACGGGGCACTTTCCTTCCAAGCTCAAATAGCATACACAGTAGGTTACAGATGCTTAGAATATTTGAGAGTTGGCGGGTGACAATTAGTGGCCTCAGCTTCAGGATAAGAAATGAAGACTCCTACGAATTAAAAACTTGTGCCATCTATGGGAAAAGTCTGACTTGATACATTTAGCTAGAGATTTTCAACCAGTGTGCCACAAGAATTTTTAAAACATGCAGTACATGACTATTTAGTCAGAGGCACTGACATCTTTTTCCCTTAGACTGTCAAGTAAAAACAATGACAACAGGCAGCACAACAATACCCGTCCAGTGTGAATGAATCAAAATTATACCTATTATTTATCAAATCAGGAAAAACAGAATATAGCTTTTGGTGTGCTATAGAATTTTAGTAGTTTATGTGTGCCATGAAGTGGAAAATGGTTGAAAAATTGCTGCATTAAGCTATCGATACATATCAAAAACTAACTTACAGGCTGGTAATTTTATAATATTATATAGTATATAAATTACTATACATTTTTATATTATATTGATATATATACTCACTGAATATATTCACTGAATATATACGGGGTCTGGCACAAATAATACCCCTTCTTTTATTAAATGAAAATTTTTTATTACAAAATAATAAGCATGTAATTCTGTAACATAACATTATCACACTCAAGCACACCATGTGACATTTTAGGTGAAATGGTCAAACTGCTATCCATCCCGTGCAAGATATTCACATACCCTACCAACCACACTCAATGGCATTACCTCTGCCGGACCCTGTATATATATTCACTGAATACACACACACACACACACACACACACACACACATATACATTCACTAGCACAAAAATGTATCACCTCTATACGGACTGGCTTAATGTTGAAATTTCTGCTTCTAAATACAAGAGCTACCTAGAATTTTATTGTGATGGTAAACAATATTTTTATTACCATCCCTTGAATTTTCTTTTTAAGTGCCAAAGTAATATACACTTAAAATAAGTACAATGAATATAAAACTCACTTGTTCTCTCATAACATAGAGGCAATATGCACCACCGATACACACATTATAATGTATTTTAGAGGCCTTATTAAACTCAGACCATTTGTTCATTAACCTGAAAGGAAAACTTTTATGTAATTTTTGAAACATTCAAAGGAGTTTACTTATAAAACATGACTAGAAGGAGTTCTCAGAATGATTAATCTAAAATAATTATTAATCTTTAAATAGGATGTTAATAAATGGATAGTTAATTCAAACTAAAGTAGGCACTTAGCTACAATTATCTTGACAACTACAATTCTGTAGATCCAAGGGCAAGTTTAAAGGTGTAGAAAACAGCAATAGTAAAACGTAGTATATCACATGAATTTCTAGAATGTATATTCCTTTATATCACTACAATAATATAAGAATCTTGAATTTCTAGAAATCATGAGATTTCTAATTCCAGATTTTTCCTAACTTTAAACTAGTTCTTTTAAAACACTAGTTTTTTGCAAAGGAAGGACTATAAAGTGACTTGGTTTCTTGACTTCACACTGCTCCTCACTACAGTGCAGCAGAAAAATACAAGTACAAAGACAGAAGAACAATCTCTGGTACCTTTCTTTCTTGAGGCCTGCAATCTCTGAATCCCTCCGCCCAAGCTCTATTTGTACTTTTTCCAGAGCACCTTGCATCTTGCTGTGAGAAGCCAGCACATTCTCCAACATGATTGTAACTTTGCAGTTGTCTTCTTTAGCTTCTGCCAACTGTCGCTGGAAGTTTCCCACCTAATGGAAAATGAAACCAGACAAAGACATTTGATTCCTTCCGGTTATTCTGCTGATGATGAGTCCATTACTTCTAGATAAAGAGTGTGGAAAACAGGCATGGTGGAATGCTGAGAGAGAGAATTCAGGTATATTTTATTTTGTTAAGTCATTGTGATGTTCAGAAAAAACCGGACGCCAGAACCTATGGATCCTACAGAGAACTCTGAAGTGCGTCCCACCTACTGGCCTGTCACGGTGCTTATTATTAACGAGAGACACTGGGGTTGACTACTTGGGACTAGAGGTGGTCCCAGACTGGCCTGCTCTGGCCCTGGTCGGCTATCGTGTGATGGAAGCAGAAGAGGAGAACATATCTGAAGCCCATCAGAATTATCTCAGGACAAAAGGCCATAAAAGAAAGTGGTAGCTGCTGAAAAATGATGTAACTCACAGCCCTCTTCAGTGAGGCAAAATCTAGCAACTGCTGTCAAGAAGAAGTCTGGGATGGGACCTCTGTTTTCATTAAGTACACACTCCGTTTAAGTAGAAGCACTTAGTGACTTAATTTAACATGAAATAATAGCTGTTACTATCATTTTAATAAGCATAAGTAGGCAGGTTACTACCGATATCAGATGTGTTTCAACAGAAAAAATTAGAATTTTTTCTTTTGATTATTTTAAGACATGAAATGAAAAAAATAGGGGGTTAAATGATGCCTTTTTAAAGAAAACATTTTTAAAGTGCTTCTGAAGTTTTCTTTAGAAAAAAAATCCTCATCTGAATCAATACTCATTGTTTCTTACCAAAGGTCATAAGAAATGAAGGCTATGGCATGTGAAAGATTTCACAAATGCCTCACGCAGGTAACAGACTTCCCGAGAGGACTGATGCCCTACCTTCTTGCTCTCGCTGCCCTCCAAGGCCTCCAGGTCCCCTTTCAACTTCTGACTCTCTTTCAGTGC
>PVJD01010666.1:0-51858 GCA_004026545.1 Mormoops blainvillei
GTCAAAACTATGAACAGTAAAATGACAAAAAACTCACAACTATCAACAACTGAACCTAAAAGACAAAAACAAAAAACAAACTAAGCAAATAACTAGAACAGGAACAGAATCACAGAAATGGAGATCACATGGAAGGTTTTCAGCTGGGAGGGGGAGGGGGAAGAATGAGGGAAAACATACAGGGAATAAGAAACATAAATGGTAGGTACAAAATAGACAAGGGGAAGTTAAGAATGGTATAGAAAATGAAGAAGCCAAAGGACTTATATGACCCACGGACATGAAGGTGGGCAGGAATGCTGGTGGGAAGAGGGTTGCAGGGCGGAGGAGAACAGAGGGGTGAAAAAAGGGACAACTGTAATAGCATAATTATTACCAAATGTGGACCCATTTTCGGGGGAGCTCAGATATTATTAGTGAAACAACATCCCACCTTCCCCAGGGTCCCTCTATTCTACGTTCTTTGCCTGCCACCCTTAGAAATTATGGTTCTCAGTGCCAGAGTTTGGTGGAAAGCAAAAGAACTATTTATTTATAAGTTACACAGGTTTTTGAATAATGGCTACATGTTGCCATTAAATCTCAAAAATCCCTTTAAAACACCCACCAACACACACTTTCCCCCTGCCTTTTGTCCAGTCAGGCCAGGCAGGAGTACGGCCTTTCAGAAGGAAAAGAACAGAAGTCCAGAGCTCAGGAAGGCAGGCCTCTCGCGGTCCCCAGCCATGGCAGCCATCAGCCATGTCGCCGCCATCTCCAGTTCTTAATCCAAACCCACGTGGCACCTTCTCATGGCCCCCTAGCAAGAGTCCTTTCTCCCCTTTCCTTACAGCATGGTCTTCGCATTTTTTCCCCTGTGACCTGGAGAGAATGATCTCCCAGCTCTCATGCACCTGCACTGTAACTCGGGGAGACTTCCCAGTTACCTCCCTGGTTTAAGTTATGCAAACCTTCCTGGTTAACCTTGTTGATATGCAAACTAACAGTCTTTACATAGGGGGAATGAAGCTACCTAGCTGTTATTGACACACAAAATGACACTCAGTGGCCTTACCCCTTGGCAGGTCTGAGGCTGGCCTGTTACTGACATGCAGAGTGACTCAGAAAGGCCCTGCTCCCTGTCTCCCTTCCCCGTGGTGGCTCGCCTTGGGGTGGGGGAGGGAGACTATCCTATATTTTTCTTGGACACCCCACATTCTGGACACTGTTACAAATCACCCTTTGGGAGGGCCCTGTTACATAATCAATAAAGTATACTTTAAAAAAACGAGTGTTCATTGCAATGCGAATTGGAAACAGTGTAAACTAGAGGATTTAAAAAAAATTTTTTTATTGTTGTTCAATTACAGTTGTCCCCACTTTCCCCCATTTCTCTCCCCTGCCCTACCCACCCCCACTTTCCACTTTCGATCCTCCCGCCCATTGTCTTTGTCCATGGGTCCTTTATACATGTTATAGAGGACTTTTTAAATTGTAGGACATTTTTATGATGAAATATTTATCGTATAGTAATTAACATATTGTTAAAGCATAATTAGCATGTGGAAATATATTCATGATATATCAAGCGCAAATGTCAGAATTAAAAAAAGTATAGTTCCTATTTTTTAATAAAACATGATATGCTTAGAAAAAAATACTAAAATCTTAAGCTAAAATTTTAACACCAGGTGTCTCTAGATATGAAAATACATTTTGAATTTTACATCTTCATAAATCTTTATTTTTAAAAAAATGATATGTGAATTGCTTTTAGGGTCATAGAAGACAATGAATGTTATTTTCCCAAAAAGAGAGGGATGGAATAAATAGTCTGTCATCTTCAAAACGTCATGATTCTTGCTTTGAAGTAAAAGAGCATGTGAACACATTTGTCACCCACTAATCAGTAGATGGGGCTTTGATCTGCATATTAGCTAGTCCTGAGTGTGGCTTTAGGCCGAAATGAGGAAATACACACTTTGACTTGGGAGAAAAGAGAGTCCGAAAGTTTCGGAGGCATTGCAACCTCCCAGGAGTGGGGCACAGGCTAAGGGCTGCCCTGTAGCTGGGCCTATGGTGACAAAAGAGACCTTTGTTGCCCTTTCAAACTCTGTCTGAAGAACTTTGGCAGACTTTGCTCCAATTTTAAAAACATTTCTCCAATTTTAAAAACAACACCCACAATAATAAGTTTTACAAAGCAACCCAACACGCTTAAGTGGGGATGAGTTCATGTGCAAAATACACACAAGCACACACACAAATGAAACAAAAATGTCAATCACTCACAAAAACTAACCAACCTTACCATGAACTGATACGGCTAGTCTATCTTCATTATAAGAAAAAGAATTGGGTATCATAGCATAGAACTTTACATTGTAAAGAGAGCTCAACTTATCATGCACAGACAAAAATTGAAATGAGCACTAAAGATAGAGGAAAGATCCAGAATCTCCAAAGTGGGGTAAACTCACTGAGGTGAGTAAAAAAATTTTTGAACTTTTATTCATATTTATTTATTATTTTAATTTCCTCTTTGTGACTTATAATTGCATATATAACTATTACATGTGTATATAACCTATAAATAAACACAGACTGGAGAGTTTTCTCAATTATTCTTTTTTCCTTAATAGGGCCCTCTGATCAAAAAGTTTGGAGACCAAGGTATGGTTTCTATGTACAAAAAGAATTGAGAGGAGAAGAGATGTTGGGGGGCATCTAGTTAGGAAAGTTGCCCAGAAAAGAATATTATTTGATTTGAGCCTTGAAAAATATATTGTATTTGGCTAAACATATGTGTGAAAGATGTTATGCAGAAGTTTGGTGTTCAGAGGGTCAAGTTATAGGACAAAGTGCAGGCGGGACCTTGGAAAATCCCAAAAGAGATGGAAATCAAATTTTAAGACAAATCACACAGGAAAATAGATGTAGAGGGGAAGATCTGAAAGTTCTCCTTTCTCTTAAAGGCACTAGGGCTAGGGCATTAGCGATGTTTTCTGAAGCGCTCTGGTGCTGGATCCTTAAGAGTTATAGACGCCGTCATTTACTCATCCAGATTTATTCTCCACTCATCTCCACCTGCTTAATCTATCCATGGCTTCATGAATGGATTCCCTTGCCCTGTTTCCTCCTTGAATTCTTCACTGTGATGAGAAGTGAGCATCAGAAGTCCAGAGGAAAAGGGGAGGGTGAGTATGGAGTACGTACTTCCATGGTCTCCCCATGCTGGCTTGCCTCTTCCAAAAGGCTACATGTCATTTCCTACTGCCCTGTGTTCTTTAGTTCTAGGCTCCAGAAACTACTCCATTCTTTTACAGCCTCAGACCTGAAGGTTAAGGGTTCTCCTCTGTTGCTAGCCCGGGGATAGTACAATATATTATTCTCCATTGATTTTCCTCAGTCCTGCTCCTACTTTTGTAAAAGTTTTAAAAAGCTCCACCAATAAACTGTCCTCAAATTTCCCAATTTGAGCTTGTTAGCTATATCTTGGGATCCTGACTGGCAAGTGGTGCAGTACAGGTGGGTTGGATTTCTGGAAGGCAGGATATAGAACGACTGTAATCTGAGCACATGGGGGCTGGGCAGCGCAGGAAGAGAGATACAGGTTAGTTGGGGATGCAAATAAAAGGTTTATCAGGCTACTTCCTAAAGTAATCCTATGGGGAAGGGTCACAAGGAAGCGAATGCACTCACTGCAAGGTGTCATATTCCAGTGCAGGAGAAGAATGATGAAGAGGAAGGACCCAAAGGGGACTTCTAAGGTTCCGGCAGTGCTTAATTTCTTGATCTGGTGGTTGATTCATAGACATTCCTTTTATTGATTATTCTAATAACTGCACATATGTATTTTGTACACTCTTCTGTATACTTATGGATTTCGTAATTAAATACGCCGGGAGGAGGAAGAGCAAATAAGGGTACGGCGAACAACATCGCCCTTGACTCCGTCAATTTAATATTTGAATGTTTTATATACTATTTTCTGCTCGTAATCCTCATTCTAGGCTCGTGAGGTAGAGATTTGTATCCTTTACTTCAGATGTTCTCAGGAGAGTGGAAAAGTGGGATACGTCAGCTGGCAATATTTTATGAAACAATTTAACCAGGAAAAAAGGTTGTGAACGATCTCACCGGGACTGCGGCGCCTCACTCTGAAAACATCCTGACTTGCCATCTCAGATCAGTTGGTGAGCCAGATGTCTTTTTAATAAGTCATAATTACTTTCTAAAAAGTCTAAAAAGAGACTTTAATCATTTACAGGAAATTTTAAAGTTCAACGACTGCAGAGTCAAAACTACTGCCGACTTGTGTCTAGCCTTAAAATATTTACCATATTTTTATCAGTCTGGTTTTACAAAGCTAAAAAAACTTCCAATATTTCCTCAGTTATTACAATAATGTAGAATGCTTGTAAAAGAAAAAAAAAACTAAGCGGTATAAAGTTTGGCATTATATTAGGTTTCTAAACAGAAAATTCCCCAGTACATATTTGCATAACGTCCCCTTGAGACTGACCTAGCAATGGGGAATGGCTTCAAGGATAAAAACAGAAAAAATGTTTATTATACTCATTCCCTACTGAGAATATAAATGAGTAAAGATATTATTATTAAACCCCTTGAATTAGATTTTTTTCCCAACAACTCACATTTACTACTGTTAATTTCATTTTAAAGTCAATGTGAATTCAGATGTGAGGAAGGAAATGCTTTATTCATACGAAATTTCTGCAGTGATTTATACATGAATGCTTCAGGCAGAAAGTAAGATGAAAGCACTTTATTTCTTACTTAAAATTCTTTTCCACAGTTCAAAAGTAAAATTATTTTTCACTGTGGTTATTGAGTTTAAAGCCACTTAAATCCCTAAAAAAAATCATGGAAGAGGTAGTCTCTGCTTGGACTCAGTCCCGTCTTGCTGCAGAAGTTGCTTAGGCAGAAGGTTTGGAGTCTTGGAGGCAAAGGGGGACAGAGGAAATTAACCAGGCAGGTTGGATCAAATGACACATAGTAGATAGTCACACTTTGATTTCTGTAGTAGGGTAGTAGGTTAAAAGGTAGGACAGTTGTACAGAGTTGAATGTTGGAAATCCTTAAAAACTAGACTAAGAATTTAGCATTTTTCACTTATCAATAGTAAATCACTGATATGTTCTTGAAAAATGGAATAATCCAATACACGTAGTGCTTCAAGAGATTTAGTCTGCTAGAAGTGTACCAGCTGAATTGTGTGCAGAGAAGACACATTTAGAGTAATCCATAATATCAACAATAAAGGCCTGTATAGTCAGGAGGAGGAATGCACAGGAATATAAACTTGAAAGCTAATTCAGAATTTCAACAAAAGCAGAAGACTTTACTAGAAATATGTACATAGAAGGAAATGGAAGAACAGGGCATAATTGCAAAGCTTCCAGCCTCTAAGATCGAGAAGATGGTGGGCAGAAAAAGACCACTGGGAATGTGTTTGTCATTTGCACTTAGATTTGGGTGAGGAAGATCGGTTTGATTTGGGCATGTGAAGTTTATGATAGCCATGGGACATCCATCTAGACATATTTAATGGATAGTGTGAGTGATATGGTTGTCACCAATGTAAAAATATTGATGGTGGTTAATTCTCCAAGGGACTCAGACTGAGGAAATAGCAGAGGAGACAAGAAATAGTTTTAGTGAAAGGGAAAAATGTGCCATGAAAACAGAGTGAAGGAATATGAAGAGAAGTAGGAGAAACAGAACATGAAATGTTATGGGAACACAGAAGAATTTTAAGAAGTAGATAGATACTAAAATCAGACTTCTCAGTGATGTCAAGAACATGAAATCATTACCTTGGATAAAGCAGTTTGTGGAGTGGTTAGGGTGAAAGAATGTAGCAATTGAAGGCAGAGAGGAGAACATCTAAAAGAAGATGTTGAATATAGACCACAGTTAGAAATGAGCAGAGGCAAGAAGAAACTAGAAGATGTGAAGTAGGTTGGAGATACAGAAACAGTAGGGTCATCTGCCAGGGATTATTTTAAGGTGGGATGCTCGGGGCATGGAAAGCTTTTGACCTGGGGTGGAGAAGCTATGTGTTTTGATATACACTCATATGGCCTTGTAAGGTGCCACGATGAGCCTGACCATGGTGCCAACACTGGGACCTGATTTCTGGTGGTAGATTTGTAGATTTAAATGATGAATTTAAAAATCAGCCCGCAATCATAAGAGGAAGAAAGAAGAAATGCTAAAATAGTCTTTGCACTTAATGTCATTGTAGAAGGCAGCCTCCCAACCCCCATCTAACTGGTTAGAAAACCAGCATCTTACTTCCTGCTCAAACTGTGAGGATAGATGCAAACCAGATGTGCTGTGACCTTATCAAAACCTACACACAGGCAGGAGGCCATAACATACTGTTTAAATACAGCCCACGTGTCGCTAATCCAGACCCTCATTTTCCATGATGAACCAAAGGCGCTGGGGCCCAGCCAGCTGCAAAGGCCCCAGGCTAGAATTTTACAAAGGACACGTTCGCCTGACAGAAAAGCCTGTGCCCTTGACAGGCAAGTCATGGCGTGGTCGCTCTTCACCACTGAGATGTTTCACCTTAAATGAAGCCACCAAGAGAAAACTGACATATAACTGTGACCTTTCCCCAATTTTCTTGTAATGAGAAGAAGAAATGGAGATGGGTCCCTGAAAGGTCAACTTTCAGAAACTGGAAAGGACAAACAAAATAGTGGGGGTTTTTTTTCAACATGACTCAAGTAATAGACTCCTGCCACTTCCCTTGTGGTTCATTTCCACTGTCCAGTGTATCTCTCATTGGGAATTTTATATTTTTAATACTCGGCTTTGACATTTTTCTTAATTTGTTTCCATTGCTTCTTTTAGACCACCCTGAAAATATTTTTCTTTTCTGTTTTCTCACACACACACACGTGCACACACACAACTCTGATTTTAAAAGACTAACTAAGCCTTCAAGTTTCAATACAACTTAAATATCAACTGTGTACTAATCACACATTTATTCTTGTTTTATTTTGAAAGCAAGTATCTTGCTTTTAAGGAAAATAATAAAGTTTTAGGGGATATTTTTTCATTAAAAAATATAAAGAATAAACATTTGCATATCCCACCATCCAAGTACAACTAATATACACCCACTAGCTACTTCTTAATGTATATTTATAAATAATTGTGTTTATAATTTTGAAAAATAGAAAAATGTTTTCTGTAAGCACTTTCTTTCACTCAGTGTGCCACGAGTATCTTTCCTAGTCAAAATGTATCACTATATTAGCATTTTAAATAGTTGCATCATATTAAATAAGGTCCATACACTGCAATTTTCCTAACTAGTCTCCTAGTGGTAATCATCCAAGTTATTACATATTTTTCTATTCAAATTTCAAGAAATAACCTTATATGTACTTTGCTTTTTAAAGTTTTTTTTCTCTCTCAATGCTTACTGTTTGTCAGTAGGTTAGCAACGGTTTTCCCTTAATGCATTCTCTTCCTACTCCAGGTTGGCTTCAGAGGCCTTGATAGCAAGTGACCTTTAATAGGAAGAGATTTTATGAAAGTCACACTTTATGCTCTGCTCAGGGTAGATGAGGTCAAAGGATAAGAGATGTATTCAGGCAGATTATGGTTCAACGCTCAGACATATGTCTCAAAACAACTCAAATAACAAATAAATGAGATAATATAGATCTAAAAGTGTGCTGAAAGTTGCATAGTCCACTAATTGTTAAAACAAATATCATTATTATGATGTAATTATGAATGAATTGCTTGATGTGAATTCCTAGGTCTTTACTATGTTTGTACTGAAGCTAGATGAATAATTTTCAGCGATTACAGACAAATTGTTCTTAGGTGAATGTTTGAGCAAGCTGACCTTTTATATACTCATGTATCACTCTCTTATAATTTTCTAAGATTTCAAAGTGGAGCTAATGTTGAATTGGGCTTTAACATCAACACTGCCTCCTTCAATGTCCTCCCAGACCCCACAAAAATGTATTTATGCTTTAGTCATGGACTTCCGAACACCTTAATTTTGGCAGATTGTTGGCAGGTAAGCAGAGCAAGATATTTGGAGTCAGGGAAGTCTTTCTAAGTGCCTATTTAAATCACCACTTTTCTAATATCTACTTACTACTCTCCAACTTAGATACCATGGGTGTCAAATGTGACTAATCTCCACCACTCACCCCCCTCAAAGCCACACACACATCCATAGTTTCAGTCCTTAAAATTTTCTGGTTTGGGGGGTGGGTCATTGGATGAATAAAGAAGAAATAACAATAGGAAGAAACATGCACATTCCACAATATTCCATCATATCTCCAGTTACAAATCATGAAAAGACGAGCCATACTAGACATCAAGGCGCTGTCTAAACATGTAAATAGAGGTTGTTGTCAATCACAACCATGGGGTAGGCAGCCTGTTTTGATGGTGAATTTCTCACAACAGCTTATAGAAGAGCTGTTCTTCCAAGAAAGCATCCTTGCCCACCTCCTAGGAAAAAGGAACAGCCAGTGTACGTGCACAGAGGCTCAACTGCACGTTCTTAGCCCTGTTCATACCAAAACATTCATGGAAAGTAACATTAGTCCACCAAGAAAGAAAAGCTGCATTATTGCAGAGTGAAGCATTATACATAGAAATTTAATATTTCCCAAAGTAGAAAGTTTCTCAAATAAACTTTTGACTTTTTAATAAAAGAAATAGTGTCCTTAAATAAGGAGTAAAACACATATACTTTCCCAGAGGCCAACCCTCTGTAGCCCTCTGTTGGCCTCTAAGCCAATCTTAGAAGAATATGCTGAAATAAAAAAAAATAGATAATGTATGTGCCAGTTTGTGAAGAGTTGAAGACTATCTGGTATTCAGCAATGACAGAGAAGGTCTTCTTCTTCTCTGTTCCCAGGGTGTGAGGGAGAGCTCAGGAAAGGCAAGCATCTCCTAGAACAGAAAGAGTTCGCATGTGCCTGCAGATCTTTTCTCACTTTAAAATTATGCCCTACCCCAAAATACCGTGTGATTCTCTTTTTTTCCAAAGATTTGCAATGGCTTTCTATAACATGTGGCTGGTGTTTTTTAGTTGGAGTACTCTTAACCTTGAGGGTTATTTTTAAGTTCAAGATTCTTAAATTGCTAAGATAAGACATCTGCCTACAAACTGGATTTTCTGGAAGTTTTGGCAAAAGAAAGTCAGAGTTGTTATAACCAAATGAAAATAGATATTATGGAGTAGAATGCAACGTTGATATACATTATCATATTTTTAAAATTGTCCATTTAAGTTGTTAACATATAAGTTCAACACTTTCCCTTTACAGTCAAGTGAGACTAGGAGCAGTGACATATTCTTGCCAACTTCAGGGATACTTCTGTGGAAAATGTGAGAGGCATTCACCTAAGGGTAGAGAACATACTCCCGGAGGGGTATTCAAAATCCTTCATCACGTGGTCTCAGTAGTTCTCTTTTCCCATTACTCTTCTATCTGAAACCTGAACACCAGCTGGCATGTCTACCTCCGCAGTATCCCGCAGGTGCTCCAAGCTCTATAGAATGCCTGTCTCCTGCTAGGTTGTTCCTTATTGCTGCTTCTGTCTAACTTCTGGTTTTCAAGGTTCAGCTCCAGTAAACTCGTCTGGCACCCCAACCCTTGGCGATTCTCCTGTCCTCTCTACCACATTAGTATTTTCTTTCATGTTATTTACTATTGTGGCAAAATATATTTGCTTTAAAAAATAGCTTCTTATTTAGTTCAATTTATTGTCTACCTAACTTAGACTGGATTTTCCTAGAAGGAAGGGCTTTTAATATTCTTCATTACTCCTGACACAGAGCCAAGCACATAGTAACACAGGTTATAATACATGGCCAGCATATCAGAGATCATTGAATCCAAATTGCTCATTTTAAAGATAAGGAAATAGGTAAAAGGTAGAAAAATGACCACTGGATGAGAGAATGAGAGAAAAAAATAAGAAAACCTGAAAGATAACCCAGAAGAGTGATTTTCATAGAGTTTTTGTAGAGATTAGAGGGCTAAAGCCCTCTAGCAGTTGACAGAGAAAGAGAGAGGCAGACAGAGTGACTGCCACCATAGCCTGTGGCACCTACATTAACTCAGAAATATGGAATTTTGTCTACTGAAAAGGATTGTTCCATTGGTTTCATGCTGGCCTCTGGGAGTCTTTCATGTTGATCCGAAGGATGTCTGGTATTTCCTGAGAGCAGAAGGCGCTGCATTCCTGTGATTTCTCTCAACTACAATGAGCACTAGTTTGGCCTTCATTTTTAACATGGGTTTATTTGGGAAGTGTTACCCATTCACATGTACAACCATAAGTCCCACACCACTCCTCTGAAGATTTCTTTATAATCTCCTCCACGGTTCTTACATAGTCACTGAATTGCTTTGTTCAGGTGTGTTAAACCTCCTTAATTTACTATGATGTTGTCTGAGAGGCTGGTGGAGGGTAAGAGTTGAAAGAAATCAGAATGTTGGAGATGGGAAATGAGCCTTGTGTCTACTAGGGCATAAGTTGAGAAGGCAGGTGAAATTGGGAGACTTTTTTATTCATTCCTTACTCTCTTTAGAAGAATAATAGCATTGGTCTATGCAGCCTGTATTTAGTAACTCTGAACTTCATAATAATCCCATAAGATGGGTACCATTATAATCAGAACTGGGGCAAAGAAAGGTTATAACTTGCCCAAGTAAGCTAGCTTAATAGGTGTCAGTACCAATATCTGAACCTATGAAGTCCAGGTCCAGAGCCATGCTTCTGTCTACCATAGTATAGTGTCTCTCAAAGGAGAGATTTAAATTAGAATTAAAATTAATTTAGAAGTAAGTTTATGAAATAAGAAAAGTTCAAGTCAGTGAAGCTTAAAGTGGTAGACTCACACCCTTATCACTAATTTAAATTATTTATAGGATAAGGATTGGTCATATATATACATTGAGTCCTGTGTAGAAAAAGTCCAGCCACTGATAATATAACAAGAATGGTTTGTATGACATAACTTGGCAGCCAAGGAGAGTGGACTGGAATGCACATGCATGAACAATGATGACTTCCCTGTACTAGTCAGTGAGGGCGGTAAATGCTGTTGAGTGAGAGTGTGTGCTGTGTGGCTGTTGCATTCAAAATGACTGAGCCCGTAGAGTAATGAATCTGCATCAAATTTTGTGATAAGCTTGACGTTCCTCCATGAAAACTATTAGGATAATTCAGAAGACTTTCAGGGATAATGCAATGAGTGCAGTGCAAATGAAAGTGTGGCACAAATGCTTCAATGATAGTTGAGAATGTTAAAAGTGATCCATGTTCTGGAAGACCTGCAACAAGCAGAACACCTGAGAATGTTGAACGTGTACGGGCTGCAATCAAAAAAGATCAGTGACTGACAGTGCGAGAACTAGAAGCTGATCAGGGGATTCCAAAAACTACTGTGTCCAAGATTTTGACGCAGGATCTTGGCATGAAACGTGGCAAAACTCACTCCATGGCTTCTGCTACCAGAGCAGAAGGAACATTGTGCTGCAGTTACTAATGACTTGATTAAAACCTAGATCTACCAATGAACTAGATATTCTCAAGAAGGTCATTACCGAGACGAATGGTGGTTCTACAGCTATGATCCAGGAAGGAAGGCCTACTCTTCCCAACAGAAGTCACCTGGTTCTTCACACCCCTGAAGAAGGCCTGGCAAAGTTGCAGAAAGATCAAGCCATATTAACTGTGTTTTTTGATTGGGAAGTTGTCCATCAGAGTATGCCCCTCAAAGCCAAACAATTAATAATCAGTGCAACCTCAATGTTCTTCATAGGTGGAGAGATGCAATACAATGAAGACAGCTATAGCTATGGGCAGCTGATGATTGGTAGCTTCATCATGACAATGCACCTGTTCATGCATCACAGCTTCTGGAGAGTTCTGTGGCAAAACATCAAATCACCCAGGTGACTCTGCCCCCTACAGCCCATTTTGGTGCCCTGTGATCTCTGGCTTTTCCCAAAATTAAAATCACCTTTGAAAGGGAAGAGGTTTCAGACCATCAGTGAGATTCAGGAAAATATGACGGGGCAACTGATGGTGATTCCAACAAAGTATTTTGCAGAGTGTTTTGAACAGTGGAAGAGCCACTGGGAGAACTGTGTGAGGCTCCAAGGTACCTACTTTGAAGGGGACTGAGGCATCATTGTCCTTTGTCCAATCTTTCTCATATCTTCTTCAATAAATGTCTTTATTTTTCATATTACATGGCTGGATACCTTGGACAGACCTCGTCGTACACACAACTTTAGAGAACTCATGGAGAAATTTAGTTGTCAAAACAATTCAGAGTTCAAGCATTTGAAAAAACCAAAATTTGAATACTCTTTTCTTGCCTAAGTGGACAGTGTCAGAGCTTTGTGAAAAAATAGAATGTTCGTCAATGAAAGGGGCCTCAGGTGCTCATTTATGGGTGAAGCCCCACCTATACTGAAACATCAAAAATAAAATCTACTCCTTAAGTGACTCAGACTGACACACACATTTTAGTTTCGCCTTTCCTGTGAGAAAGAGGTTCTTGAGCAAGAAAGAATAGGTAACATGATGAAAGTTATATTTTCAGGGAATCGTCCTAGAGAATGGATAGGAGATAAGTAAGGGCAAAGAATGAGAAAAGGAGAAACCCATTGCAAGACTATGCCGGTACTTCAGGGATACCTTGACCGTCGGAGTAAAAGCCAAAACGTTTGCCACAAAAGATTAATCATAAACCTATGACTAACCAGAAATGGAAGTTGAAAGATGAAGAAATGGAAAATGACTCCAAAGTTTGTAGCTGGGAGTGCAGAGATAAGGCAAGTGTCGGTGACAGAAATGAGCTGGCATGGGCTGTAGCAGAATGTGTAGACCTCTGAAGGCAGAAGCTGCGACAAATTCATCTTCGTATGCCCAGTGCCTGTCACCTAATAAGTTCTCAGTAAATGCTGACTATGTGGATGAAAGAATGAGCTTGAGATTTTCATTTTTGGGAAAGAGGAACCACGTTTAGGGGAAGGTGATATACTGACTTGCAGGAAAGAGAAGCATATTAGTTTGCTCAGCCTGCCATAACAAAGAACAGCAGACTAGGGGGCTGAAACAACAGAAATTTATTTTCCCACAGTCCTGGAGAGCAGAAGGGCAAGGTCAAGGTGTTAGCAGATTTGGTTTCTTCTAAGGCCCCTCTTCTTGACTTGTAGTGCATGGTCCTCTTCTCCCCCTGTCTTCACACTGTCTTCCCATTCTGTGTAACTGTGTCCTGATTTCTTCTTTTTTAAGGGCATCAGTCACATCATATTAGAGTCCATCCACATGACTTCAGTTTTCCTTAATTACCACTTTAAATATCCTATCTGCAAATGCAGCTACATTGTGAAAGAATTGGGTGTTAGGTCTTTAACATATAAACTTAGAGGAAGACACAATTCGGCCTTTAAAAAATAGTTATACAACTGCATATCTTTCAAGGAACTGGAAAATTAAGATTATAACATGAAGAAGAGAACCAAAGTGAAAGAGCGATTTGAAGGACTTAAAGTGGATGAAGCCATAAGACATACAGCCTTGCACAGCAACTTGCTCCGAACAGGGAGAAAGGTAGAAACAAACATGGGAGTTTCTCAGATAAGATTTTGGGAGTGATTGAATCTAGGTGGGTCCAGGAAATAATAAAGAGAATGGAGCTTAGTCACTGTGTACTAGAATCGCAATCCAAACAGTGCCTATCAAAGGAGCTCCCAACCTTTACCCTCACTGTGTGGGATATAAGACAATTACTCAGCTGAGCTGCCCCATTGTGCCCCAGGCAGACTCCTCTGGTAAACAGATTTGGTGAATTTTGGGACTACAAGAGAGATTTTAGGTGTGTGATTGTCAGCCTATTTATTGCTCGTACGAGATTGACACTACTTTCTCCAAAGACAAATGGGTGCTTACTACTGGGCATACTGTTAACATCAAAGGAGGTTCACTGTATCTTCGATTCTCACATCTTTTATTCACCTCTCTAACACTGAATTGGTATGGCTGGGTCCACGTGGTATATCTATACCAGTAGTGTCCTCATAGCAACTATCTCTAGGATTTGTGCCAAAGCATGGCTATTATGATGTTGAGGTTACAAAGGTAAATTCAGTAAGTCCTGAATTGACTTATTGAACAGGGAGGAAAAACACCAATAGTTGCATGTTATTCCACGAAAAACCATAATGTTGATTCTCCTGTTTGAAGAGGTGCTGTTCACTGCTCAGGGCCTCAGGAA
Source organism: Mormoops blainvillei (assembly GCA_004026545.1). Taxonomy (NCBI): domain Eukaryota; kingdom Metazoa; phylum Chordata; class Mammalia; order Chiroptera; family Mormoopidae; genus Mormoops; species Mormoops blainvillei. Next base: position 14,303 of record PVJD01010666.1, read on the forward strand.
GACATGGCTCAGAAATCAGTCTGGGAATGAAATGTAAAATTACACTTAAACAAAGACCTTCAGATTTGACTTTTTGCAGAACCTGCCTGTGCTGACCTTTCCTGGACAAGCCCAGCTTGTTAGCGCTCTTCAGTGACCCTCTCCTTACCTCAGATGCCCCCCACCCAGACCATCCCATCCCATCAACTTCTACCACTCTTGAGATTCTTGGCTCAAATATGATGCCATTACTGAAATTCACACAAAGTTGGGTCCTCTCAATTATATCCTTTTAGAACCCCATCTTGTTTTTCCTTAATAGCACTTATTAAATATGACTATTTGGTCAATATCTAGCCACTTCTCAAGACTGGAAGCTCCACAGTGGAAAGACATAGGGATGTACACATACAACCAGTACTTATAACAGTACTGGATCTCAGCAACCATGGAATGAATATGTATATTTAACTAATGAATATATTTCAGTGTAGGTATTTGACTTATCATTTTATAACCTCAAGTAGCTAAAAGGGAATAGCATGGCATGGTAGAAAGATCACAGGTTGTGGAATTAGACACACCTGAGTTCAAACCAAGCTTTACGCTTTATTACTCCAGATTCAGATGAAAGAGATCACTTAGTAGTGGTAAGTTCTCATCTTCTTTGATTTTACTTGAAAGTATTTCCTTGGCCTGTGATGTTACTCTCTTATAATTCTTCTCCTAAATCTGTAAACACTTCCTCAGTCTTCTTTCCTTCTCCCCAGAGTTCTATTCTGCATGCCTTTTCGACCAGCTATAGGACATCGTGAGTTCAAACACAGGACTCTTCAATCAGATGCTTAGAAAACTTCTCAAAGCAATGAAATCCATATGGAGGAAGATGTGTACTCTAAAAATAATTACTAAAGAAGGCTCAGCTATTAGGATAAGAAAAATGTCATGCAGGTATATTTCTGTGTTAAGGAAGTCATCCCCAACTTACTTAAACAATCTGAAATGGAATGGCTTTTCTTAATAGGGAGAAGAAAAATTTGACTGATAATGATCTGGCAAATATCAAACCTGCCAATCAAAGAGAAATTATTATTATTATTATTTACTTATTTTTTTATTTTACTGTTGTTCTATTACAGTTGTCCCAATTTTTCCCCTATTGCTCTCCACTTTTCTACCCACCCCCGACCCCCACAGTCAATCCCTACCCTATCGTCCATGTCCATATGTCATTTATACTTAGTCCTTGACTAGACCATTCCTCTTCTTTCCTCCATTCTCCCCCATGCCTCTGATTCTATTTTGTTTGTTTGTTTGTTTTGTTCTTTAGGTTCCTATTACAGGTGAGATCATAAGGTATTTGTCTTTTGCTGCCTGGCTTATTTCACTTAGCATAATAGTCTCCAGTTGCATCCATGCCGTGGTGAAGGGTAGGAGTTCCTTCTCTCTTTCTGCTGCGTAGTATTCCACTGTGAAAATGTACCACAGTTTTTGATCCACTCATTTACTGATGGGCGCTTAGAGTGTTTCCAGCCTTTGGCTATTGTAAATAATGCTGCTGTGAACGCAGGAGTGCATAGGATCTTTTGAATTGGTGTTTCATGATTCTTAGGGTAAAATCCCAGCAGTAGACTTGCTGGATCAAAAGGCAGTTCTATGTTTAGTTTTTTGGGGAAATTCCATACTGTTTTCCACAGTGGCTCTACCAGTCTGTATTCCCACCAACAGTGCACTAGGGTTCCCTTTTCTCCACATCTTCACCAACATTTATTGTTTGTTGATTTGTTTATGATGGCCATTCTGACTGGTGTAAAGTGGTATCTCACTGTAGTTTTAATTTGCATCTCTCTGATGGCTAGTGATGTTGAGCATCTTTTCATGTATCCATGGGCCATCTGGATGTCCTCCTTGGAAAAGTGCCTATTCAGGTCCTTTGCCCATTATTTAATTGGATTGTTTGTCTTCCTAGTGTTGAGCTGTATGAGTTCTTTATATATTTTGGAGATCAAACCTTTATCTTTGTGTTTAAATAGCCTCTGCTGAGTTAAAGCCTTTTATTTAATTAAATATGGACTAGTTACATTTTGAACTTCACATTTTGAGCTTTTGAGTGATCCATAGGTTATTGATAAATTTGTTTTTAAGTTACTTTACAACCCCAGAGAGTAAGAAAGACAAAAAAATAATCAGTTCACAGCTGTGAATGGTACAAATGGGGAGAACTTAAGCATTGATATTTGCTTTCCAAGATACTTCTGCCAGCAACTTTCTCATGTCACCTCTGAAATCATTTGCTGCTTGGCTTCTTATATCATTTTGATATAAGCAGAACACTTATCAAATAAATCAAAGAAAATATAACTAAACAGAAAGGTATCCAGTGTTCATGGATTGGAAGAATTAATACTGTTAAAATATCTAACTACCAAAAGCCATCTCCAGGGTCAGTGCATACTTATCAAGATTCCAATGGTATTTTTTACAGAAATAAGAAAAAACATTTCTAAAATGTGTATGGAACCACAAAAGACCATGTATTGCAAATGAAATCCTGAGAAAGAACAAAGCAGGAGGCATCAATCCTACCTGATATCAAGCTATACCATAATATTATAGTCTTCAGAACAGTATGGTACTGGCATAGAAACAGATAAACAAATGGAACAAAATAGAGAACCCAGAAATAAACCCAAGTATATATTATCAATTAATATCTGACAAGAGAGCCAAGAATATGCATTGAGGAGAAGACTATATCTTCAATAAGTGGTGCTGAGAAAATTAGATACTCACATACAAAATAATGAAATGAACCCTATCTTAAACCACTCACAAAAATTAACTCAAAAATGCATCAAAGACTTAAGACCTTAAATCCTGAAACATCTTAGAAGAAGACATAAAACAAAGGTTTTTGGCATGGGTCTTAGTAATGCTTTTTAGAAATCAAACCTAAAACACAAGTAACAAAATAAAAAATAAACAAATGATACTAGATCAAAACAAAAAGCTTCTGCATAGCAAGAACAAACAAACAATCAAAAAAAAAATATTAGCAAAGTGTGTGGAGTGGAAATTGGAAGAAGGTGGTCAAAAGGTACAAACTTCCAGTTTTAGGTTAAATAAGCACTAGGGATGTAATATACAACATGATGACTGTAATTAACATAGCTGTATAGAAAGTTGTTAAGAGAGTAGATTCCAGGAGTTCTCATCACAAGGATAAGTTTATTCTTGTCATGCTATGCACCTTAAACTTCACAGTGATGTATGTCAATCATTTCTTAATAAAACTGGAACAAAGAGAGTAATTTTACAGTGAGAAACTGACAAAAAACACTTCAAGGCAAGGTATCAAGATTAACATCAACAGTCAGAAGTCTGTTATACCACTGATGGTGTGATACCATTGATGTGGGCATCCTTGATATGTTGTGATGCAAAGGGCACTTTACCTCTGTATCCTTTCTTCCAAAATTACATTGTCCCAGTCTAATCACGAGAGAAATGCCAGGCAAATCCCAGTGGAGAAACGTTCCACAAACTACCTGACCAGTACTCCTTAAAAGGGTCAAAGTCATCAAAAACAAGGAAAGTTGGAGAGACTGTCACAACAAAATGGAGTCTAAGGAGACGTGGCTACTCAGTATAATGAGGCATCATGGATGGCATCCTGGAAAATTAAAAGATTTTAGGGGAACTCTGAGGAAATCTGAATTAAGCATTTACTTTACTGAATAATATATTAATATCGATTCATTAATTGTGACAAATGTACTATACTAATGAAACATCTTAATACTAACAATACAGGGAACTAGTTGGTGTATTGGGGATCTTTCTATACTACCTTCCCAATAATTCTGTAAATCTGAAAGGGGTCTAAAATGAGAAGTTTTATTTAGAAAATATTCAGATGTGCTGAATTTTGTCAACATTATATTTTCATCAACTTTATTTTTGTCAACACTTTTTAATGTTGATGAAAATAAACAGAGTAGCTTCACTGTGTACATGCCAACACTGAGGACTGCTGTCTCAATGACTAGGTTTACAAGTTCGAATTAAATCTATAAATGTGGATACTCATAAAGGGCAACATTAAAACCCTGCCAAGTTTGGTGATTAATAGTCTAGATGCTGCCATAGTAAGGCTGTTCCAAGTATTTAGAAAAAGCAGCTCAGTCATCTGCCCACTCTCTCTTCATTAAGTTTAATTTATGGACTATGGATTTCAGTGTAGTGAAATCTTGAAAACAACAGCAAATTGTTCCACAGAAATGGGATGGCATGAGGGCTGAGGCCCACAGTTCTCAAAAACAAAGGGGAGATACAATTATCAAAAGAACATAATGGTGTCACATTGTTGAGATGTTGCCAGAGCAGAAAAAGTACACCTAACTTTGTTCCTATTCCTTCCCACTTAACCCAGTCCCAAAGAGTCATTATGAGGAATGTACTTTATGTATTCCATGGGTACTACATTTTAACCATTGACTTAAACGCCGTGAAAAAATTAAAGCTGCGCTTAAAAAATTAAAGCAGAAACACTTCTTTTTTCAGTTAAATTCATTGGTTAGCAGAAGTTTTCTGCTACATACATACAGGTTTCAAGTGTAGAGCTCAACAAACCATCTTCACACTGCATCATGTGCCCTCTGCCCCAAGAATAGTCTCTTATCATCCCCATTCCCCCCTCCCTTTGCCCACCTCCACAAAGCCCCACCCCCATTTCTCTCTGGTTGTTACCACATTGTTGTCTGTGTCTATGTGTTACACACATAGGTTTTCTGCTGATTCCATCACCTTCTTTCATCCAATTCCCCTTCCCCCTCCTCCCTGACAGCTGCCAGTCTGTTCCAGGTATCCATGTCTCTGAAGAACATAGTTCAATATTATCAATGTATTTTCCAGAATTTAAATTATTTCAATGGAGTATCTTAAATAAACTCCTAAAATGTGGTACAAACAGGAAAAGTCTAGTGGCTTTGAAGACAATCTCTGTATCATTTAGCTAACATGTCTATCTTGAAAGACAGAAAACATAAATCAAGACTTAATAAGCGACCAAAGAGAAGTTAAAGCCATCATTCAATATGAAGAAGAAGAGAGTTGAGGGGAGGAAAAAGGGGGGATAAATGGTGTTGGAAGGAGACTTGATTTTGGGCAGTGAACACACGATACAGTATACAGATGCTGTATTATAGAATTGTACACTATAAACCTATATAATTTTATTAACCAATGTCACCACAATGAAGTCAATAAAAATTTCTTTTTAAATGAAGAAGACGTTTTCATCATGGAGCTTGATGACTTTACACTGGTTTCATGTGAATTTCCTTTAAAAGCAGTGCCCTGAGAATGACCCCAGCTAAATAACCGATACAATTATTAAATTTAATAACTTATTAAATTGTTGAGTATTTTTTCATTTTTCTTTCACTTCAAGCTCTTGCCCCTGCCCCGTCACCCTTACCAGCAGCCCTGCCTTGAATTTGCTTCTACTCCATCCCATTGTTTTTTTTGTTTGTATTTTTTTAAAGAGGAGGGCTTCCTTTAAATGCTGGCCTAAAGAGAGCTGTGGCAAATAGTGTCAGACACTGTGTAAGTGTAAAATTTCTGACAAAGTCTTGGGCTAAGGTAAGTACAGGATTGAGAGCAGTGACAGGACCCAAATCAGCACAAATAAAGAAATGACTAAAAATCATAAAAATAAATGATACCCATTTACATATAAAATAGCAAGAATAGGAACAAGAAATGTAGGTATAAGTGCTATATAGGAGATGAAAAAATCAAAACTTTGAAAAATTCTTAATATTTTGGCCAATGGGATTCTTTTTAAAACTGACCTATTGACAATTTTTTTTCAAGTTGAACTACTTCTCTTGTACGTGATTCTTCTTCTTCTTCTTCTTTTTTTTTTTTTACTTATGAATTTACTGTGTGTCTTGAGTCAGAGACCAGAACTGTGTTTCAGTATTTCTCTCCATTTAAGGGAGGAGAGAAGGGGGAGAAAGGAGTAAGGAACTTCTAACTTCTGAATAAAATCACCGTACATATAACTAGTGTCTGCTGTCTCGCTTGAAATAAACCCACTCTGACTCCCAAAACCTCTTTAAAAGGATGATGGAATCCTCCTGTTATAAAATCATTTTGCAACCAATAAAGACAACGGAGCGCATGCCAGTGACCTGAGACAGTACAGCCCCTAAATAGTGTAGGTTAAATTCCCACCTCATCAGGATAACATTATGAAGTTCTGAATAACATTGTGTTCTACGCACAAATCTGTTGGAAAAACAGAGTGAATGAAGGAAGGGGGAGAGGAAAAGGAGAGAGGAATTGACATTGTGTTGAACTCTTTAGGTATGACCAACATGGAGATCAGCGTTGAGATTACAAGATCAACATTTTCACATTTGTCTCTCCCAGGAACAACCTTGTCACTATTCCCTGAACACACTGTACTGAACCTGATTCTTTCACCATAACTACCTTTGCTTTCTAACTCCTGAATCTCACCTGTTTATCAGGATACAGTTTAATGACCCCTCCTCTATGCCTTTCCTAGTCAGCCAAGTATCTTCTCATCTGCCCCTTCTGTAAATTTATGATAGGTTTAGAAACTCATTTGAATTTTGGCCTCTTTTCGTTTGCACAACTTTCTTGGAAATTAATGAGCAACAAATGAACAGGATGTTGTTATTTCTTGCAGGTATTGGATAATGAGTATGAGCAGGCCTACTACAATAACAATGTCTTGCATTTTTTCCTTTTGGTATTTACAGTAGTGCTGGTTTTATTTGGTGAACATATAGATTAATAAATAAATGAACAAGAGAGCTAGTGCACTGACCTGCAGACCTAATAGGAAGAAACATGAGGAAAAACCAAGCAATAGAGCGAATAATCAGGTCAGACCAATTTTATTGGCCCAGCACTGGCTCTTTCCCACAGAGCTTTGAGCTTCCTTTGGAGATTGAAACCCAGTTGTTTTGAAATAGTCATGGCAAAGAAAGCAAGAGGATGTCAAAAGAAAAATAAATGATTTCATAAACACAGATCCCTACATTAATAGCCCTTTATGGACAATAAAAAGTCTAAGAGGCAACCTAAAACAAATTTCCTTTCCCAGAGCCCAAGGGAAAAATAATCATTGAACATCTTTCTTCAATCAAGTATTGAAGAAGCTCAAACAACTCCATTTCCTGTTTATGTAAAACTTTTGTCACTGGATGCAGGGAAAATATTCATCTTGGTGGCCTTCCCATAAAGGTAGCACCCACTCCCCAATGCCCTTATTCTTTTAGAGTGCAATTCATTAATGTCACTACCGGTAACCCAAAGGCCATATTGAGGCAAAACTCCTGTTTACTTTGTGTCCTGCAGTTCCATAAGGAAAGAGATTCCTCTTGGCCAATATTTCATTTCGTTCCATTCCCAGAGCTTCTGGAAAATAAACTTTCAAGTGCAACCTGGGGCCTGCCTGAGTTGACGACTTTTAGAGACCTCTTTTGTTGTAAACTGAACCAAGATGCATAACTATTTACATGGCATTTGTTTATTGCCTGTCTTCAGCTGGGAAATGCCAAAACTACGCATTTGTTCAGAGTCTATTCTTGTTCTGCCAACACAGTGTAGAGATAGCATCACTGAAAGCTGGCCATTGTGACTGCTGACTCAGTTATTCAGAGGAAGGGGGCAGCATGCGATTTTGACTCGGACACTCTGGGACAGCACTTTCACAGCCTGCATAGTGTGGCTTGCTTACTGGGCCCAGAGGTGGCATGATACTTATCCAATAATGCATATTTTAAAGAATTTCTCTTATTTGTTTTGAAATAATTTGATACTTACACCATGATTTATCATATTCTCTCCTTCTCTCTCTCTCTCTCTTGTTCCGTGTGTGTAGCGGGGACATGTAAATTTTTTATGAATCATTTGAGAGTAAGTTGTAAAGATAATGCCCCTTTACCTCAGTATGTATATCCTAAAAACAAGGACATTCTCTTACAAACCAGATTACAGTTTTCCAAATCAGGAAATTTGCATTAGTACAGCTCTATTAGCTAATCTGCAGATCTTAGTCAAGTTTTGTTATTTCTTCCACCAAATTCTTTATACCATGAGAGTTTTCTTCTAGTCTAGGACCTAATCCACAATAAATGCTGCATTTGTTTTTTTGCAGGTTTTTTCCTCCATTATTTCAAACTAGTTCTTCAGCTTTTCTTTGTCTTTCTTGACCTTAATATATTTTTTTAAAGTAGTGGCCATTTATTTTGTAGTTTAACTCTCAGTTGGGAATTTTCTGAAGCCTCTTTATGGTTATATTGATGAAATACATCTTTGGCAGAACACCCCAGAAGCAACGTTGTATTATTCTCAGTGCATCCCATCGGCAGGCACATGACATCTATTTGTCTCATGAATGGTGATGCTAACTTTGTTCAGTTTGTCAGGATTTCTCATAAAACTTTTACCCATTGGTTTTAGTATCTATTGCTGGTTCTTGACTAAAGCAATTACTGCTACAGTGGTTCTCAAATGGTGATTTTTCTGAATACATTATAGCATCTATATTTACTATTTGTAATTCAAGTACAAAAAGATCTTACCCCTCTGGTTTGTTTAATTATTATACATGTGCTCCTGAATGTTTCATATTCATATTCAATATGGATTTAGATTAAATACGTGTACATACATACACAAATTTATACTTAGCTTTCTTTTAAATCTGTGTATATACCAAAAACTGCATTCTAACTGATACACTCAAGTCCAATCCAAGATACAAATTCTCAAAATGAAAGACCTCCTGAATACCCATAAAAGATAAATAATTTTTTTTAATCCCATTCCATCCGCATTTAGAAACAGTTTGGCACATCAGGTAGAAAGAGAAAATCCAAAATGGGATTTGATAGAACACCTTAAAAATTTTTTGTTTAATTGAACTAAAAAAATAACGTTTTTAAAAAATCTTTGAGTTTATAAGTATATGCTCAGAAAAAATATGTATTTTCATAAGGTTTGTATTATGAATAAATCTTTGGCAACTCTGATCAAGAGAAAGGGATATAAATCATGAATAAAAGAGGAATATTTCATGGAACTTGATAAGATATTTCTAAAATTCAAGTGAAAAAGAAATGTGTAAGGATAACTAAGACAGCTTTGAAAAGGAAGAGAGGAAATTCTTGTCTTAACAAATATCAAGACATATTATAAACTTTTAAATATCAAAGCAATGTGCTAATAGAACAAATAAACACAAATAGGCTAATAGAACAGAGCAGAGAGTTGAGAAGCAGAATTTATTAGTCAAGGAAATTTCTTCTAAGTGTTGTCTTTTTATTAAAGAGAAATCCTAACACATTGAATGGTACTGGGAAAGCTAGCCATACTTTTAGGAAAGTATTAAATTAATCAATAGTTTTCAATTGTGCTGATATATTTTTAAATAAAAACACAGTTAAATATTACCTTTATATATAGTTACATTTTTTTTAAAGTAAAAGGAGCTCAGAGAGTTGTCTAGGAGAAGCGAATTACAAGAAGAAATGCAAATGATCCTTCTCCAGGAGAGACTTGTCTAGAGAGGGAACAGGTAGTATGGGATTTAGCCTGAGCTGTCTTGTGAAATTTTCATGGTCATCCAAAAAAATCTGATTTAGCCCTTAGTACATCAGGTCATGTGCAAAGGGAACTTCTTATAACCCACTGAGCTGGGAATATGGGAAAGCAAAACACTGATCAAGTCTCAAAATAATAAGGGTTAGCTTCTTGGGCAATTTTAACTCAATAGTTCTTTGTGGTTAAAAGCTAGAACCAAAAAAATGAATTTTTTTTTCTTTCCTCACTATCAGTTAGCAAAAATTTCTGGGAAACAGAAGTGAGTAAATTTTGCCTATCTTTACATTGTTCAGTTATGTGTGTCAATACTCAATTGTTAACTGGAAAAATAAATACAACAGAATAGGTAATTGAATGAAATTTATATTAACTCCTACCTCTATCCTGTTTTTTTTCTGGGAAATGTTTGGGAAAAGAAAAGTGGGGAAAGTGTGGGAGCAAAAGGCTTTCCACAGTGGGTGTGTAAAAGTGGGGGAGGGAGAGAGAAAAATATGCACAATTTCAAAACAGAAGTGAACAAACTCTCTAACACCATGTGTGGGTGTGGAGATGATGTGTTACGGAGATACTTTGTATTTCCAAAGGAAGGAATAAGAAGTAGTAGAGATTAGAAAGGACAACAAAAAAGAAGTTACAGAGTTGTTGAAAACTGAAAGAATGGGACATCTTTTATGTGTCTCTTTTTTAGCAGTGACTAATATCTTTTATTTAATTTCTTTTTAAACATGTTTTATTGTTATTCAATTACAGTTGTCCCCATTTTCCCCCATTACTCTCCCCTGCTCTCCCTCCTCCAACATTCAATCCTCCCCCCACCCTGTTGTCTTTGTCTAGGGGTCCTTCATACATGTTCCTTGACTTGACTCTTCCCCTTCTTTCCTCCATTAACCCTCTTTCCCCTCCCCTCTGGTTACTGTCAGTTTGTTCTTTATTTCCATCTTTATTTCCATGTCTCTGGTTCTATTTTGCTCACTTGTCTGTTTTGTTGATTAGATTCCACCTATAGGTGAGATTATATGGTATTTGTCTTTCACCACCTGGCTTATTTCATTTAGCATAATGAAGTAAGCTTCATCCATGCTGTTGTTGTGAAGGGTAGGAACTCCTTCTTTCTGCTGCATAGTATTCCACTGCGTAAATGTATCATGGTTTTTTGATCCACTCATTTACTGTTGGACACTTAGGTTGTTTCCAATTATTGGTTATTGTAAATTGCGCTGCTGTGAACATTGGAGTGCGAATGTTCTTTTGAACAGGTGTTTCGGGATTCTTAGGGTATATTCTCAGCAGTGGAATTGCTGGGTCAAAAGGCGGTTCCATTTTTAGTTTTTTGGGGAAATTTCATACTGTTTTCCACAGTGGATGCACTAGTCTGCATTCCCATCAACAGCGCATAGGGTTCCCTTTCCTCCACATCCTCGCCAGAATTTGTAGTTTGTTGATTTGGTTATGACGACCATTCTGGCTGGTGAGAAGTGGTGTCTCATTGTGGTTAAGTGTCTGCTCAGGGCCTTTGCCCATTTTTTAATCGGAGTGTTTGTCTTCCTGATATGGAATCGTGCAAGTTATTCATATATTTGGGAGATCAAACCCTTCTCTGAGGCATCATTGGCAAATAGATTGTCCCGTACGATTGGTTCTCTTTTCATTTTGCTGTTGTTTTATTTAGCCATGCAGAAGTTTTTAAATTAAATACGTCTTTACAAATATCATAGCCTTCATGGTTGCCTCTACAAAGGGATAGTGTGGTCAAGGTAGCAAGTTGATTCAAAATAGGTGAAGAAGATATTGCCAGTATAATGAGCCACAAAGAAGAATGTAAAATTGAGTGCCAAAGGCTTGCCGAGGAAAATAATAATATAGGCACTGTGAGCAAAGATTATTTGGATAAAAACATTAGTCAAGATAATAATTTGGAGGACTTTAGGATGACATTAGAAGCCTCTTAGACATATCAGAAATGTCAACCAAGGACTATTTTTATAATCAGAAGACTTTCACACCTCTAGGAGCTAGGATAAACAGAATATTAATTAATATGAATGGGCATCATAACAGTGCAACTAAGTGCCAAAGCCAGCCCGACTTGGAAAGCGAGGGCAGAGGCACTCTCCACACAGTTTGCTGAAAAACAACTGCACCATCAAGAGCAATGCCTAAGTCATCTGGTAATTGCTCTCAGCCTGATTCTAGGATATTAGACAAATGTGATAGAAACTGCTAAAATTGGGTAGCATTTAAAACCCAAGTGTTTTCAACCTAGTTTCATTGTAAATAACCATGAATATAAAAGTAAAAGCAGAGGAGGAAGAATATTCCTTTGTTTTGTATATCCTGGCTCCAGGGAAGGTAAGATGCCTTGAGGAAGGCAAATGGGAACAGCGTCAGGATGAGAAAACTGCTCTAAATGATGGGAACAATTTCAAAGGCACGGGGTTGTGCTTGAAATGAAAATTGAGTTTGTGGAATTCTAAATGGGAGGAAAGGGCACCCGAGGTCAGCCAAAGCTGGATGAAAAGAGATATTAGCTTTCTGTGAGGAGAAAGTGAAATACTCACAGAGTAAACAAACAACCCAGACTTTCCAAGGAAGCTTATTTTAGTGCACAATTTGCACAAACTTTCTAATCAGTTTTGCTACTGAAAAGGGTGAAATGAGGGCCACCAGCTTTCCTTTCCTAACATTATGCAGAGGAAATCAATTCTGTACCAAAGGAATACCAGTTAGGCACTTTCTGAATTACTATGGTTTAATTTGGTTTATTTTGGTTTAATACCAGTTGTAAATGGCTCAGTCAACAATTTGCTGAGGAACTTAATGTGCACAAGGCAGTAGATGCCCCACGTGATAATCACAGTTTGACATGCATGTTGGAGAATGGGCTGTTGTGGGTAATTTCATCACATTTGTGGACACATTACTGGTATATATCTGAAGGAACTCAAAACACTAATTGGAAAGGATACATGTACCCCTATGTTCATTGCAGTGTCATTTACAGTGGCCAAGATATGAAAGCAACCTAATGACCCATTAACAGACAAGTAGATAAAAAAACTGTGGTACATATAGGGTTTGGTACAAATAACGCCGCTTTTTTATTACAAAACCTTGTATTACAAAATCATAAGCATGTAATTCTGTAACATAACAATATCACGCTCAAGCACACCATATGACATTTTATGTGAAATGTTTAAATTACTTTCCATCTCGTGTGAGACATTCACGTACCCTGCCAGCCACACTCAAACAGGCCTTACTTCTGCTGGATCCTATATATACAATAGATATTACTCAGCCATAAAAAAAAAAAAAAAAGAAATCTTACCATTTGTGACAGCGTGGATGGACCTAGAGGGTATTATACTAACTGAAATAAATCGGAGAAGGACAAATACCATACGGTTTCGTTTATATGTGGAATCTAAAGAACAAAAGAAACAAACAAACAAAATTGAAACAGACTTATAGACACAGAAAACAGACTGAAAGTTGCTAGAGGGAAGGAAAGTTGGGACTTGGGTGGAAAAGGTGAAGAGATTAAGAACTACAAATTGGTAGTTCAAAATCGGTGATAGGGATGTAAACTATAGCACAGAGAACATAGTCAATAATATTGTAATAACTACATATGGTACCAGGTAGATACTTGAATTAAGGGGGGAACACTTTGTAAAGCATATGATTGTCTAACCACTTGGCTATTCACCTGAAACTAATACAAGCTAATATTCAGTGTAAACTGTAACTGAAAAATAAAAACAAAACTATTATATGTTAAAAAAAACATATTCTATACCCATTGACTTCATTTCCAACTTACTCTTTTTTAAAAATCTACTTTGTGTCTATTTTTTTAAATGCAAATATTTAGAAAATGCTAAATATATAGAAAAATAAACAGGCATATGCCTATCTACCGATCAGATTGAACAAATTTCATTCTTTCTATATCTGTCATAGATTATTGTTTAAAAAACAAAATATCACAGAAACACTTCCCTGCCCTATTTCATCCTTCCTCCTCCCATCTAATGCATAACCATTATCTGGAGGTTGTTAAATGACATTCCATGCTTATGGTCATAAATTTAGTAAGTATGTGTATAGAATTTTTTTATGACCCAATAGCATATGTCCTAAAATTGACTCTTGGTGTTTAAAGGGCTGATTTTCGCCTTTAGGACTTGACTCGTGAGGAGTCCATCTCCATCCCAATGAGACGGTGTGTGGTAGTGGGAGCTCGCGCTCCAGACCCTGATGGCAAATGCACGAAGCACGATGCTGCTCCTGCCACTTGCTTGCTGTGTGACCCTGGGCATGTTTGGCCTCTTTCTGAGGCTAGACTTATTTATCTGAAAAATATCTTATTGACCTGTGGAAAGGATTAAATGAGCTAACTCATACACAGCCTTTATTTGAACAGTGCCTGGCATGGGAGGAGCACTCAACAAATGTCATTATTGTGATTGCTGTTTTTGTGCCACTGTTACTGTCACATGAAGTAGAATTTCATTTTAATTTGTATAAATGGATGATTACTCCAACACTATCACACAGTCATTCTTTTCCCCACGACTGGTTTCTAAAGCCATCTCATGTAACAGGCTTCTATGTATGCAAGTATCTGAACTGGCCTCTCTGCTCTTCAACGGTTCTGATTACCTACCTTGCGTCTATACCGCACTGCCCTGATTACAGTAGCTTTATAATAAATCTTATATCTGAGATAGTTAGTCCATGCCCCTCTTCTTATTTTGCATAGTTTTGGAAATTCTTGGCCCTTCATTCCTCCGTGTTAATTTTCATATCCATTAGTTAAATTCTGTTAAAAATGCCAAACAAACAAAAAATCCACTGTGGGGAAAGTGGTTAGAATTACAGATATTTAGTGTTTCTATTCATGAACATAGCCGCCATCACCAGTTATTTCAATCTTTTTAGCATAGTCAATAAAGTTTTGTAATTTTTCACAAACTTTATTTCTTACTTTAAAAAAATACATTCCTATAAACTCTTGCTGCAATCATGGATAAGATTTCTAAATTTTTATTGTCAGCATGAAACATTCTGTTATATCTAGGAACATTGATGCACTTTTATTAATTCTAATAGTTTATGTATTTACTTTCTTTTCTGCATAGCTAACCATGTCACCTTTGAATAATGTTCATTTTGTTCTTCCAAATTGCATATCATTTACATTTTCCTCTCTTATTGGTCTGGCTAAGACCGAGGGTATAATTTCAAAGAATATTGCTGTTAACAGGCATCCTTATCTTATTCTTTACTTTAGGGAAAATGCTTTAATATTTTAGCATTAAATATAATATTCAAATTTAGATGTTGCTTGACAAAGTAATAAAATTTAATGCCACTTTATGCCTAGTTTGTTAAAAGATATTTTTAAAACCATGATCATTGAATTTTAAGACGTTTTTGCATTTATTAAGATAATCTCATAGTTTATCTCCTTCAATCATAGTTGTTAAAGTAGTGGATTATAGTTGTAGATTTTCTAATGTTAAACGATCTATGAATTATTGAGATGCAACCTACTTGTTCCCGGAAAAAAAGTAGATGAGTTTAATAGAGTTTAGTAATATTTTTATAATAGATATTCAGCTTTTTAGCAGGTCTGAAAGTTCTTAGCTACTTATCATTTTGTACATTTTTTGGGCCAACTTTTTTCTTATTCTCTCCTTGTGGCGATCTTATTAGACACATGTCAATCACCCTTATTCTATTTGCCATGATGCTCAATGTTTACATTTTCCATTCCCTCAGCTTAGTCAGTTGTTACGTCCCGTAGTAAATGTCACAAATATTTCGGTTCACTAATTTTTTATGTAGTTTTGTTACAATTATGTATTCAATTGTGTTTGATGTGATGTTTGCTAAACCTTTGAGTATTTAATGTCAATAATTATGTTATTTTTAAACACTCTTTTTGTTTTTTCAAAACATAATTCTAAAATGCTGCCTTTCATTATATCTTTTGATTTTTTAACAATTTAAAGCACATTTTGTAATTTTTCTATGACTTTGAATTCTTGAGGCCTTATTCCTAGTGTTTGTTATCAACCAGATCCTCCCTCAGAATACTTTATTTTCTTGTGTGGTTTGTAATGTGTGTGTGTGTGTGTGTGTGTGTGTGTGTGTGTGTGTCTAAAGTGAACTCCTCCAGGTCAAGAAACAGAGCTTCATTACCAGCCCCTGAAGTTCCGTGCACCTCTCCCCATGGTAACACTCTTCTTCTTCCCTGTAATATCAGTAATTACAATCTGGGCCCTGGCCAGGTAGCTCAGTTGGTTAGAGCATCATCCCGATATGCCAAGGTTGTAGGTTTGATTCCTTGTCAGGGTGCATACAAGAATCTACCAATGAATGCATCAATAAGTGGAACAGCAAATCAATGTTACTCTTTCTCTTTCTCTCTCTGTCTCTCCAAAAAAATCAAGAAATAATTCAAATATGACTTTTGTGATAGGATTTTCCTAGCTTTTTTTTGTAGCTTTACTACTTATGTTAATTATGAAACAAAAGATGTCACTTTTCTTTGATTTTGAACTTTATGCAACTGGAATAATTCTCTATTCTTAAATATTATTTCTTTCAATCAAAAGTATGTTTTACCATCCATCTGTGTCAGGAGTTGGCAAACCTTTTCTGTAAGGGGCCAATAGTAAATATTTTAGTCTTTTCAAGCTGTTTAATACATTCTTTGACATATATTCATTCGTGTTTGTTTTCTGTTTGTTTTAAAAGCCACAGAAATGTAAAAAACATTCTTAGCTTGTGGGCCATGTGAAAATAGATCATAGTGGATTTGTTTGGCGTATGAGCTGTAGCTTGCTGACGTTTGATCTATGTTATTGCAGGCAACTATCGTTATTTATTTGTATTATTATACAGCAGGCTACATTTATTCATTCTAATGTTGATGTGCACTGGAGTTTTTTTCAAGATTTCTGCTATTATTATTCTGCTAGGAACATACTTATACATATTTCTTGGTGTGCATATCCATAAGTTTATACTTAAGGGTGAAATTGCTTAATATGCATATATTTGACTTTTGAAAATATTGTCAAAAAATTTATATTCCAATTATGTATACCAATTTATACTCACACCAAATAACATTTCCTACTGCTTTATATCCTTTCTAAAATTAATAACAATGAAATGTTAGATTTTAGCAGTTCTTGATATATAATAAATCTCATTGTAGTTCTAATTAATGTTTTCTTCATTATAAGTGAGGTTAAATCCATTTTCAAATGTTTATTGGCCATCTTGATTTCTACTTTTATAAAGTACCTGTTCACATACTCTTTTTCATTTTAAAAGTTGAGATATCATGTTTTCTTCAAGTTTTTCTTTTTTGTAAGATTTTTTCATATATTTTACATGATAGTTCTTGACCAGTTATATGGGTTAAAATATTTCTTATACTCTGTGGCTTGTTTTTTCTCTCTATAAATGTTTTTTTTTTAAACGTAAGTACTTAGTTTCAAAGTAGCTTAATTTTTCAATGATTTCTTTTTGGCATCTCATTTAATAAATATTTCTCTATTGCAGGTCAAAAATATATTATTTTATATATAAAATGTTTATATTTTGCCATTTATTTTTAGAATGTTAACTCAGAGCTGATTTTTTGTGTATTGTATACAGTAAAATTCAAATTTCTTTTATCCACATGGAAAACCAATTGTTCTAAAACCACTTGTCTAAAACATAATAATACTGTCATATGTTAAGGCCCAGTACCAGTGTCCCCTATTCGGTTCTACTGCACTATGCTAGTGCAAATTCAAAGCTTTTAAAATTATTATGGTTTTATAATAAGACTTGAAATTGGTAAGTTCTTCCTTAAGAGTACTTTTGCTTTGCTTGACAATTGCATTTCCATGTTATTTTTACAGTAAGTCCATCAGATCCTAAAATAAAATTCCAACAGCAATGCTGGGTTGTTGCTGATGATTGTATTGAAGCCTTTAATATTGGGTCTCCCAAGTCCTCAATAGTATCTATTTCTTCTTCTATTTATATTTTCTTTAATGTCTCTCAAAAACATTTAATGTTGCATAATTTCTCCATAGAAGTGTTTCACACATTTTGTTATATTTTTCTTGTGTTTCACATTATTTGATGTTATATGAGTAATATACTTTTCCCTAAATTTTATAACTCCTAATTTCTAAATGTTCATATTTTGGCTAGAATATAAAAGTAAAATTAGCTGTTTTATATTGCTTCAATATTCAACTACCATTTAAAAACAGCTGTTAATTTTAATAAATTATCTATATTTTAAAAAATAGTTATGAAATTATATTAGCTCTGTTTAACTGCTTTTCATTTTCTTTCATTGCAATCCTTATAATGTTTAATTCTTTATTTTGCCTTATTGTCTCAATATAAAGCTGACTAGAAGCAGTGATGACACACTTATCTTGTTTTAGCTGTCAGAGGCAAAGCACTTACTGTGTCACTAAATTAGGAGATGACGGCAATACGGGCAGTGAAAGACAATGGTTAAGTCTCTAGAGACAGCTTCTCAAGTTTGAAATCCCTCCTTGGGCACAGCTATCACTATGACATTATAAAAATGACAATCTCTGTCTTTTCATTTATCTTCCTTTAACAGTAAAATGGAGGTAAAAATAACCCAGTTTATTAATTTTTTGTAAAGATTATATAAATTATGCAAAACACTTGTGACTTGCCTAGCACTCAGTAAATGCTCTATGGATGTTAACTGTTACTACTGAACATGGAATAAGAGTGAAATTGAGGGCAATTTTAATGTTTTTGGTTCAAGCAACAGGATAGATTGTAGCAACATTTACTGAGGTAAGAAACACTGAGAAATGAGCAGGTATGGGGGAAGAGGATGGAATCAAGAATTCAGCGTTGGGCTTAATGAATTTGCAATTTCTAATAGACATTTAATTGGATGTTGCTTGTTGAGTAGGCAGCTGGATAACTGTATCTTTGAGAGGAATGGTTCATTTAAATAAACTTAGGAACCAATGTGTACTGATCGAAGTTACCTAAAGTTATCTAAGGGGTGAGTACAGATTTAAAAGAAAAGAGAATTTGGGAAAGAACCTTGGGACAGTACAACATTTAACACTTGGGAAGAAGAGAGAATCTAGCAAAAGACAATAAGGAAAAGTAGTCTGTGTGGTATAAGGAGAACCAGAACTGTATGGCAATATGGATGTTATATTTTTAAAAGGGGTTGAAGAATGAATGAGTGGTCATTTTTATAATTAGCTCCTGAGAGGTCAGATGAAATGACTGAGAACTGACCATTAGATTTGATCTTGTGGGGGTCAGGTTGACCTTGATAAAAATGGTTCCAAAGGAATGATAAAGGGGTAAATGTATCCAGTAGATTCAAGACAGAAAGGTAAGAGGGAAAGTGAAAACTGAATATAAACAAAATTTTGATATGGTGTCCACCAGGATTTTCCATTGTAAAATTATTCTTGTTTAAAGGAAATAAGTCATGAGTAGTGATTTTGATAATATGTAAATATTCCATTTCAAATTGAAGATTCAAGGTATTTATTCATTCATATCAGAATAAGATTGAAGCTTTCCTATGGTACTCAGTGAAAATCTGTTACTGTATTTATTCATTTTAGTGCCCAAATTATTCCACATTTGGCCGGTCCAACTTGGTTGGAACTCTCTGTGCTTCCTGGACTTGCATGTCTATTTCCTTTACCAAATTAGGGAAGTTTTCTTTCATTATTGTTTCAGATAGATTTCCAATTTCTTGCTCTTTCTCTTCTCCTTCTGTCACCCCCATGATGCAAGTGTTGGACCTTTTGAAGTTGTCCCAGATGCTGCTTATACTATCCTCTTTTTTTTTTTTTTGCATTCCTTTTTCTTCTTCTTGTTCTGATTGGTTGTTTCTTTGGTTCCTTATGTTCCATATCATTGATTTGATTCTCGGCTTCATCCTTTCTACTGTTGTTTCCCTGTAAATTGTTCTTTATTTCAATTAGTTTATTTCAATGAATCCTTCATTTCTGATTGGATCTTTCATATGCTGCTGAGGTCTTCACTAAGTTCCTTGGGTATTCTTACAACCAGTATTTTGAACTCAGCATCTGATATATTGCCTATCTCCATTTTATTTAGCTCTTTTTCTAGAGTTTTGATCTGTCTCCCATTAGGGCCATGTTTCTTTGTCTCCACATTTTGGCAGCCTCCCTTGTTTGCTTCTATGTATTAGGTAGAGCTGCTTTGTCTCCCTGTCTTGGTTGTGTGGCCTAATGTAGTAAGTGTCCTATAGGTTCCAGTGGCACAACCTCCCCTATCACCCAAGGTGGGTATTCAAGGTGCACCCTTCATGTGGGCTGAGTACACCCTCCTCTTGTAGTTGAGCCTTGGTTGCTGTTGGCAGATCAATGGGAGTGATTTACCCCAGTCTGTCAGCTGCAAGGACTGGCTCTGGCCACTTACCAACAAGCTCTGCCCTCTGTGCAGGATCAACTGTGCAGGGGCAGGCTGGCAGTGCCCTGAAGTGGTCTGTAGTTGTCCCCTGGGTGTGCTGGCCTTGGGGTTTCCCAGGTGGTGTAGGCCAAGTTCAGCCCCCACCTTTGTTTTGCCTGGGGCACCCTGCTTGAACTCTAAAGCAATCTGAGATGGCTGCTACTTGTGCTGGGCTTGGAAATTCTCAGGCGAAGCCCAGCTGTGAACCTAGGCTGGCTGCTGCTAGTGCCAGGCCTGGTGCTCACTGAGGCCAGCTGTTGCTTGTTTGAGAGGATTTAGGAAGTTGTGAAGCATGAGCCAAGGCCAGCCAATCATATTGAAAAGCAGCTTGGGTGGGCCCATAAGTTGGGTGGGGCAGAGTCTCTGTGCATCTCCAAGGCAGGTCAATGTTAGCCAGGTTGGTGGAGTCACAAATATGGCACCAGCCTGCTGGCTGCATGGCTCTGTGTGGGGAGGACTCAGAAAAGGGACAATGGCCTCTGCTCACCCTGGTGCCAGACAGTTCAGCTTCTCCCAGTATGCAACCGGTGCCCTTCAAGCTGCCACCCCATGCTGGAGCTCAGACAGAGTGAGTCTGGGTAGGTAAGTCTGTGTGTGGGTTCTTTAAGCGGAACTGCTTGGGGCTCCACAAGTCTTTTCCACCTACTCAATCCTCCCTGGTTTTTGCAGCCAGAAGTTTTGGCACTGGAACCCTGGGTTGGAGGGCACGGTATGGGGCTGGGACTCCTTGCTCCCAAGATATCCCTCCCAAATTTTTATCCACCACATATGGGTAAGAGACCAGCCCATTCCATGCCTGTGCCCCTCCTACTAGTCTGGATGGATGTGGTTTCTTTAATTCTATAGCTGTCAGGCTTCCAATCAACTTGATTTCTGATGGTTCCGAGTGATGGTTGTTCAATATTTTAGTTGTAATTTTGATGTGGTTATGAGAAGAGGTGAGCCATGTCTGCTTACGCCACCATGTTGAACGGAAACAAAAATACTTTTTTCATCCTCATCCAAGGGTATGCTTATTGATTTCAGACAGAGAGGAAGGGAGAAAGAGAGAAAGAGAAATATTGATCAGTTGCCCCCTGTATGCTACGTGACGGGGGACTGAACCCACAACCTAGGTATGTGCCCTGACCTGGAATCGAACCCACAACTTTTTGGTGTATGGGATGGCACTCCAACCAACTGAGCCACCTGGCCAGTGCTGGATTCCTCTTTACCCTGTGACATGCTGGTTTTACCACCTGGCTCATACACCTACCTTGCTTGATGACACCTAATGACTTGTGAACCAAACTGTTCCAGAAGGGAAAGGAAGACAAAAGAAAGAAATGAATATAAAGGAAAATAATGAGAATTAAAAGGAAAGAAACTAAAGAGAGAGCAATGAATAGGGAAGGGAGAAAAGAGAAAAAAGGGAAGAGAAGGAAAGGAAAACAGAAAAGAAAGGGAAAGGATGAGAAGAAAAAGATTAAGGAAATAGAAGAAGAGGAAGAGCTAAAATAACTTCCTCATTGTTTCTTTAATTTTCCTCCCCCATCGAATATCCACAGAGCAGCCGGGTGGTATTTGCACAATCCACATCAAATCATGCCAGTGTTTTATTTATTCAAAGTCTATAACATGACCTAAAAGGCCCTGAATTATTTTGTTCTACTGACTTCCCCATCTTCAACTCTTCTCACCCCATAATTGATTGTGATGTTGCTACACTCAAGTCACTCTAATCTTTCAGGTCATTACACTGTTAAGCTTTTTCCCTCTTCAAAGTCCTCAACATGTACTTCCCTGTGTCTAGGATACCTCCTTCTCTTTCCCTTGCCTAACTAACTCCACCTGGTCCTCTGACCTTCGCTTTTATAGAACTTGCTCAGAGATGCCAGTTCCCACCTGTTGACCTATAAAACACCTTCCCAGCCATTTTCTCTCACAGCACCCTGTAGGCCCCTCATTGCACTTAACACCATGGATAATTGTGGGTATGTTTTATTTTTATAATATTGGTCTCATTCAATAGGGATAAGGTCTATTTTCTTCATCATGATACATGTAGTGTCTAACATATAATAGGTATTTAAGTACTTGTGGCCAGATGGAATGTTAAAATGAATTAATAAATAAAGTTAGCTGGCCTCAAAGCCAGGTTGAACCACTAAACTACTGATCCTCTACTGCATATTACCAGGGAATCATGCTTTCTCTTACCATGTTACTTTTGAGTCTGCCACCTTGACCTCTAATGATGGTCTTGGATGTGTAGACTAGAAATAATTCTTATTCTTATGTTATCCTGACATACTTTATCCTAGAGAAGGCCTCCAGAGGAGACTGTTCGATGACTTCCTGATTCTAGGACTCTACTGCTTACCAGGTGTGACCCACATTACAAAACTGGAAAGACCTCTGCTCTAGCGTATTTAGCTCAGTGGATTGGGCATTGTTCCGCAACGGGAAAGGTCGCCGGTTTGATTCCCAGTCAAGGTACATGCTTGGGTTGCAGGCCCACTGACTGACACTTCTCTCTTCGCGTCAATGTTTCTCTCCCTCTCCTTCTCCTTTCCTTCTCCTCCTTCTAAAAATAAATAAAAATCTCTAAAAAAAATAGTTTTAAAAAACTGAAAAGATCTCTTTAAAGCAAGGTCACAATGTACTATTCTTTAGATGAGCCAGTCCAGGGAAGCTGGGCTGCTATCATTAGTATTACAACTGACAATGTTTTTGTATATTGAACATTTCCTGTATAGCAGTCATTTCACACATAATTTTATTTATTCATTTTATCTTATTCACTTTTTTCAGCTATTTTTATGAGGTAAATACTGAGGTGGATGTTATCATTTTCAATGTCAGTGTCTTAAAAAAGAATAAAATAATACCAGAGTATTTAGCTCCAGATGAGAAAATTGAGCACGACAGCAGTAGATTCCGCGGTGGTATTTGAATCCAGAGTGATCTGACTCAAAAAATTGGAACTCTTGACTTCAGGACACTCTCCTGAGGTATTCAATTTTCAGGTCCTACCTCGGCTGACCGCACATTCACACGAAGTATAGACACGATAAGCATCCTAAAAAGGCAAAAACATGAAGAGAAATAATAACCCCTCTATCACATGATTTGCCACATCTTTTGCTAAATGAAACCCCATCCAGAATTACAGGGAGGGGAAGGATAATTTCCAAATTTTAACGCCCTTATTCTTTCCCATCTTTCCCTTTCCTGGGGTCTGAAACCATACTAGGGCAGGCAAAGTAGATTTACAGTTGTGAGTACACAAAATGCAGAGTTTATTATTGTATTATTATTTATTAATTATCGCATCATTTATTTGTATTACAACTGGAAACCTACTTTTGCCCACGCCTGTATTACCACAGCTACACCACTTGAAGCAACACATTATCAATCTTTGCCCACAAAAGGGAACCTTGATGGAATGGGCTCTCGCCTACTTCAGTCTATTGAGGAAGATATCTGATGTCTTAGCCTCCGTAAGCGCCCCCACTCAAGTCTGGGAACTAGCGTCACCAAGTCAGTTGGCGCTTCCTGCAGCGAAAGGCGCTCCTTTGTGAGGAGTCAGCAGGCTGAGTCACCTGCTGACTAGCGTTTTCGGAAAGGAAGTGTCTGCACACAAGTGCTTCTCTATGCTCAATCCATTGGTGTTGGTTTTGGCGACTGTTTGCGCCAGAAACTTTGAAGAAAATATGCTGTGGACTAAATACTCTATAGCGACCTGTCACAGTTCCTGGTGGACTGACTTGTGGGTGTGAGGTCTGCGGTTTTGATTTCTTTTTTAGGTCAAATCCTGAGCAATGAAGTAGCCAAATGGCTACTTCTCATGAGTGGTACATGGTACCTGAGAGACTGAGATTTGGTAACTTTCCAAGAAATTTTATCATCCATAAGTTTGAGTTGTATTATGATGATTTCTGGTTTAATCAAACACTGACAGAAATTAGAATAATGATTTTTAGAGCCTGGAAGTACTTGTTTTTTAACTCTAACAGTATTGGCTTTGCAGGATATCAGTTTCCAATTAAAATAATATATTTATATTCCGACATACAAGTACCATGGTAAGCACCAGTGTTTGTATTATGCCTCATTCCACAAAAGACTTAAGTTAGCTTGCAGAATTGCCAGGAAAATTTTGATTGAAATAGAGGTTGAGCTTGCAAGGAGAGTTAGAAAAAAAAATCTCATGGATTATGGGAGTGGGAATGTGTTTTAGTTGAAAAAAGATGGGCAGAAACAAGGTGACTTACCTGAGGAAAACTCCTACTCAGGGTCTGCTGGAATGTGGCAGGGCAGTGAGTAGTTTCACTGCTCTTACCTCTTTCAGCCTAGCCCACGCCCACATCCGGAGTGAGTGAGCTGACTTGGGTAGCCTCTGCAGGAAGGCCCCACCTGGGTCCTGAGCTGCCCAAGCCTGGAGCGAGGCTGCGGTATGATGGGGTGGGAGATCCCATCTCGACAGTGTTTCCTCTGCCTCCGTTCAGGTGGTCACAGGAGTCACGATACCCTCAGTAGGTTCAGAGTGACATTTAAACAACTCCACTTATATCCTTGCTGATTCATACACTCGTAAATTCGTAATAGCTTAGTAAGCGCCTACCAGATTAATAATCAGTGTTTTTTAAAGATCACTTTTTATGTGTGGAGCTCCCGAACTACTTGGGTTATGTAACACACTATATAATTACTGTGTGTATAATCATCTGTTCAATTAGGCACCTTCTCCTGATTTAAGAGAAGAGTGAGCTGAACCTTAAAGAAGTAAAGGGATTTGCTTAACTTTATACAGCTGGTTTGTTGGAAGTTTTCGAATTGGATGCCAGGTTCAGTTTTACAGTCTATGCTCTCCGTCCTTCTACACTGCCTGTTAGGAACGCGGTACTGACAGGCACTTTGATAAATGCTGCCAAAAGGAAGAGAACTGTATCTACTGCAACATTCCATGTATTCTCTAGTAAAAATGACATATGGCCACAGATAAAAAGTTTCAGAATTGAAAGCAGGGACTTGAAGAGAATTGTACACCCATGTTCCTAGTGGCATTATTGTCAAAAACCGAAAGGCAAAGGCAACTCCAATGGCCATGAATGGTCATACAAGATGTGGTACATTCATACAATGGAACATTATTCAGCCTTCAAAAGAAGCGGAGTTTTGAAACATACTATCTTTACCAAGAATGAACCTGGACATTACACTAAATTAAATATGTCAGTCACAAAAGAACAAGTACCATATGATTCCACTTACATGAGATACTTGGAGCCATTAAATTCAGAAAGGTAGGGGTAGAGTGGTGGTTACCTGGGGCTGAGAGGGAAGAGAAATGGGGTTATTGTTTCATGGATATGGAGTTTTAGTTTTCCAAGATGAAAAGGGTTCTGTGAATGGTTGGTGGTGACAGTAGCACAACAATGTGGCTGTCCTTAATGTCACTGAACTGTACACTTAAAAATGGTTAAGATAGTGAATTTGATGTTTTATGTATTTTACCATGATTGAAAAATACATTTGCAATCATGCAGCAAAGGCAATGACCTTGGTCGGTGAGAGGACTGTGGGAGAAGGAAGCACGGTGTTGAAACAGGTGCTTTGGACAGGGAAAGGGCTGGTCTGTGCTTCTCCCCTTCCGGTGATGTCCTCGGCCCAAAACCGTGGAAACAGGATGCTCAAATATATATCACCCACCCAGTCCTTTTGCAGGAGCCAGGATGATTTTTCTGTATGAAAATATAATCACATGTCTCCTTTTTAAAAATAATTTTATTGACTCCCAATCGGTCTCCAGATAAAGTCAGCAGCCTCTTCGCGATCTAACCTGAGGATCACTAAGTTTCCCACCCCTGGTCTGCCGTTTCCACTCCTCGTCGCTGAGCTCTAGTCCTTCTTATCAATCTCTGGGCCTTTACACACTTCAAGCCACCTCTTTCCCCACTTCTTTCCATCAACCCTTATTGCAATACTTTCTCCTCTTCCTGTTCTCCTGGCTAACTCCTGATCATCCTTCACGACTCGACAAAGCCATTGCCCCCTCCAGGAAGCTTTCCCGGAGCCCCCTTCCCGCTCCAGCCTGAATAATGCATTCCTAGCTGCATTCCTATAGTGCCTTGTACTTCCTCCAATCACAGCTCATAAACCTTCATTGAGTTTCCTTTTTTTGGTCTGTGTTCTGCAAAAGACAATAAGCTCAGTAAGACCAAGGACTTTATTGGTCTTACTGTCTTATCTTTAATGTTTAGCTTAGTACCTAATATGGAAAGGGAATACGTTCAATGTTGGTTGGGTAAATAAAGTCGGTGTATAATACTGTGTAGCTTTATTAAAAAATCTACAGAAACACTTTCTCATTTGGTCCTCTTAAAACTTCTGCCAGCAAGATTGAATAGTTCTTACAGCTTTCATTTCACAGATGTGGAAACCGAGGTCTAAAAAAATTAAGGCAACAATGTGGGGGTGCGCAGATAGAAAGTGGTGGGGTGACTCGTGCCAGAGCCTTTGTTTGCATCATCGTGCCTCAGGCCTGGACTTCCTATTTCATACAGAGAGGACTTCTCCTCTCTAGGTATCTTTTCATTTGTTTCTCACCAATTACAAATTTCGTGTGTGTCTGCTGACTGTAGCAGACACTATCGATGCCCCACCCCATATCTCCACCGTCCACCTCTGAGTTCACCTATGCTGGAAGTAGTTTCCAGAATGTCGAAACATTTTACCTCAAGCGCTGACATTTCTCTTCCCCTCTGCCTCAGCGTTTTCTTCAGTACCACTGAGCTTGTGTTCGGCCTACCAGTGCAGCCCAGACATGTGTGTAGGGAGTTCATGCCCTGGGGAACAAACCCCAATTCATGGGGGTGGGAGTTGCTGGGTAAACCATGAAGCCCCCACACTCTCTGATGGGACAGTTCTGAGTTGTGCTCCCTTCTCACGGTGTTTTGCAGGGTCTCTGTAAGGACTGAGCCCTAGTTGCCCGTGGAGTTGAGCAAAATCCCTCCCCAAATCACTGTCATCACTTTCTCATTTGCGCTTCTAGAGATTAATTCACAAATAAATTACTGGCATCCGACTTTTTGTCTCAGGGATTTCTCTTGGAGGCAACCAATCCAAGATATTGATAAATCCAAAACAAGTAGCAAGCACATGGGAAATGACATAGCTTTGTCTCCATTGTTAAGTAAGTGTCTTTGGAAGACACTCTCTTGCCATTTTCCTCACCTACCTCTTCATCAGATGATCCTTTGGGCTCCGATTTATCTCTGAGAGGTCACCCATTCTACCCTAGGGTGCACTTGTTCACCAAATGCCGAGCTCAGGGATAATTGTTCTTTCCAACATTGTGTTCCCTCAGGACACTGACCTGTGGCAGGCTGGTAACTGGCACAGAGCAGGCAATTTCCAACCTCTGTGCCAGTTCTCTCTGTCCTTTGTTTATCAGAATTGGCTGGAATTACTGACTAGAGTCCCTAAGGGGAGGACAGAAGTTGCAAACAACCGTGGCTCTCTACACTCCATTAGCTGAAGCAGACAGAGCCAGAAGCACAATAGAGCATTAACTTCCAGACATACACATTAAGTTTTAGACAGTCCATGAAGAAGGGTGGGGAGTGTACAGACTAAAACATACCCGTGCAGCAAAATGCAAACAAGAAGCACACCAGATGCCCTTGGTCAACTATTACACAACAGGTTTCTGAAACCAGTTCCCCCAGAGTTGCTGAAATGATTGTTTGTTCAAGGAACATTTCTTTAAATTCTAAAGGTCAATGTAGTTGATTCGTGTCATGCCACCTCCATCACGAAATGTGCACTTCTGACTTGTGTCCTCCTGTCACCTCTCCCCGGGGATAATGGTGGCTACCTTCTTAGCAGGACCTGGGCACTAGCTTACTCTTTTCTTCACCCCCAACTATTTAGCCTGATGACCGCTCCACCACACGCTGCCCTAGCAGAAAGAAATCACAGGGGCAAGGAGCAAAATGTGTCTCACAGGCCGTGGGTTACACTTGATCAAACTGAGCACTTCAGCGTATTTTTCTTATTTATCTTCACGGCCTATTCCTAAGCCGACTGTCTGGCACTTAGCACATGCTCATTAAATATATGTTGAATCCTTGGATGCATGCATGAATGAATTAATGACTATATGCATAATTCTTCTAGCTAGAAAGATGGAGGCTTATGCTATGAATATATTTCCTGAGTAATTAGCTCTGTGTGTAGTGAGTGTTCAATAAATGTGAATTAATGAATCAGTAATGTGCCTAAAAGAGCTTTGCAGAGAATAAATCACTATGGAGGCTTGTGAATATGCCCCCATCTTGCTCTTGCTGGATTGCATGTTATACCCACTGAAAGATCATAGCCTCGTGTAAGTGATTCTTGCGGTAGTTTGCCTTGCTGATATTGGTAAGACATCGCTTCAGACATTATTTAGTTGGTCTTTCTCTTTCAGCTTGTGCCCTTTTCCATATCCTATTTAGTATTCATTTTTTGAGGAATTTCAGCAGGGTCAGATGATGGGGAAAGACCAGGGTTATAAGTAGGTTCCAGACAAATTTCTTAATTGAATAAGAATTTGTCTGTGTTCTTAAGTGTAGGCAATTAGTCCCCAAGGGAAAGCACTAGCTATGTTATCTATAGTACACTGTGGACATGCAATACACTTTATGAAGCCATAATAGAGTAATAGTACAATCATTGATTGTTATCTTTATCCATTTAAAGCTGTTTCAGAGTATATATCAAATGCAGCCTCTTTTTTTGCTTTATAACAATATTGTAGAACTGAGAGAATGTGTTTTTCTACTCTCATATAGCATTGAATGTTTCCAGAAAATTGTATACATAATATACCCTGAGTTGGCATGTCTTATATTTAGTAATCATGATAATAATTATAGTAATAGCAGTTCCCATTTAAGAGCATTTTCTATGTGTTAGACCTGTACTAGGTGTTTTATATGCATACACTTAGTTATCCCTTGAATTAAGGTTTTGAAGCATTTATTATTTTAAGTTTACATATGAGGAAATAGAAATTTAGAGCGATAAATAAATTGATATGCATTATATTGCTGGTTGAAGTCTGATTCAAAATTCCTTGCTCTTAATTACTAGTATGTATGCAGGAATACTTTACAGGAGGCTACAATTAGGATCACCAGTGGATAAATACTTTAGTTTATGACTCTTAGATTTTGAATCAAGTTAAAAAAAAGAGAAAGAAAGAAAACCTTCATTCTGAGATCATAAGGGAAAAAATGAGACTTGGAATAATAACAGCTGTCATCAGAGGCTATGCTAAGTGTATTACGTAAGTTGTCTCATTTAATATTTAGGCCATGTACCTGATAAATTCTGTACTAGAGCCCTTTTATAAGGGGAGAAAATTTGAGCTTCTATAGGTCCTGCAATTTGCTAAAGATGACCAACAACTAAATAGAAGAGCTTTGACCTAAACCAGCTCTATCTTACATTAAAGTCTTATCAGCATCCCCATAATACTTCACTGTATCTAATAAGGTAGAAATTACCAAAGTAGCCATAACAGACATTCATCTTTTTTTTTTTTTGGTCTGGATAGCATCCATTCCCCCTTCTTACTGACACTTTGATTTTTTTTTTTTTTTTTTTTTTTTGGTAGAGGAAAGGGGAGGTTCCCTCTTGTCATGTATATAGAGTTGTTGGACAATGAATCCATTTCTACCTTTTACTAAAGAAGCTGAAGAGGCCAAATTTTACCTTCTATCAACTCATGTGGACAAGATGTGAACAGATGATCCAAATTTAAGTTAATTGAATTTTTGTTTTCCAGGAACTTGAAACTTGATGGTCTAGTGCAGGTAGTGAACACATAACTGGAATGTATTAATCTCATTTCTTTTCCATCAAATTTCCCTGCTATGAGATTATTCCTGTGATTCCCATACCACTATAACCTCATTCAGGCATAGCCCTGAACACAATGAAGAAAGAAAATCATTCCATGAGCCAAATTCTAAAAAGCACATTTCATCAACTGTGCTTAGGAAAGATGGTCTGTGGTAAGATTCTTACTTAACCATTGGTAGTGGCCAATAGTCTGGTCAGACGATGAGAAATTTGGAAGGCGCCTGATTAGGGAAGTGGTGACAAGGAGTTTCGAGAATAGTATATGGATGGTTCTTGAAAAAAGAGCCTTACGGTATTTAGAATTTGTTTCAGCTTGCACAACAGAAAACCCTACAGAGCAGTAACCAGACAAGATGAAACGTCATTTTGTGTCTGTTTTGATTTCTGCTCTAACATCAAAGGAGTGGTAGGTGGGTATCCAGGACTGATATAACTGCTCCAGAGTCATTATGGTTACTTCACAGCCTAAGAGGTCTGCTGGGACTCCAACCAATCACATTCTAGGCATTGGCAAGGAGGAAATGGAAAAAAGCAAAAAGAGGAGTGCCTCCATGCTGAGTCAGCTTCTTTTACACCACCTTTGTGGATTTCCATACAATATTTCCATTTACATCTCATTGGCCAAAATTTAGTTACATGGTTACACTTAGGTATAATGGGAAAAGGAAGTGTAATTTTATTAGCTGGATAGCTTGATACTTTAAATAAAAATCAACATTCTATTTCATATAAATTATTACTCATAGTTTAGAAGTACAAAAGGGAATCTTAATAATCAGGTTGACAGACTGGTTTCATACTAAGTCCTTTTCCTCACCACTCAGTGTGCTCAATACAGTCACAAACAAAGTAGCTATGTTGGCAAACGTGGAAATTGCACTGGCTCAGCCACAAGGACGTCCCCCCGCCAAGACCGACATGTAGCTGAATATCCAATAGGCCCCCATTGCTGAGCACCCAATTTAATGCCATTTGCCAATAAGAGAATTCAGCATGACGACAGTGGATTGTTCACATTAGGCCCCTTCCATTATGAAGGGGGCAAAGGTGAGATTTTACTGGCACAAACAATTTTTCTAGATTTGGATTTGTTTCCCATGTCTGCCATGCCTTTGTCAGTACTATAATCCATGAGCTTATAGGGGTCCGTATGTAACATCATGATATCTTACACTTTCATAGTGTCAAGGCCATTGTCCCGATGTCAAAGTAGTAAGGCAATGACTCCATGCCAAGGGTATCCGCGAGTGGTCTTCTGTATCATTCTGATGAAGCAGTTTTACCAGAGCTAAAAGACAAAGCCTTGCCAAGTTGTGCTGCTGTCTTAAAAAATGTAATGAATGCTATGAGACAGTGACCCAAAATATGCTGGTGTTTCATCTGCAGCTAAAATATACAGTTCTTAGAACTAAGAGATGAAAACAGACTCAATGCTTCACAAGGCTACATATCTACTTGCCGTCTACAACATCATTGGTTCCTGTTCTCAGGATTTAGAGATTCGAGACTTTTAATACTAATTTACTTGGCAACTTTGGGTCTCCCATGTCACTAGGCGAGTAGGTCAAAAAGGATGTTATGGCTTTCACATGAGGAAATTGAATTATTCATATATATTTGGGCAGGAAAGAATATGGATGAAACCTAAGTTATTACCTTTGGTGCTTCCTTGTACAACTAATTCTAGTAGTAATGGTTAATGGAAGTCCCTTATAGAAAGATTGTCAAGGTCTCGGTTCCCTCAGTAAGGCAAAGGTTTTGGTCACCATGTTAAGCAATCCTATGGTGAACTCGTTGGCAGATGGCAAGAGGGGTATAGCACAGGTATGGGAGAAAAGAAGAGAAAATATTATTCATGGTCTTGTGAGCAGTCATAAGTATGGGATCTATAGTCCCTATCTTTATACAATTATTGTGTTATGTTTATACAATCCAACAACTATTTTTATGTTTCTGTTAAATTATCTTATTTTTCCGTTCTCTACCATCAAATAATTGTATTTGTTGGTTGTCGTAGAGCATAAAAATGAAATCAGCAAAACTAGTGGAGGATGAATAGTCATCAGACAGAGTTCCTTGATTTGGATGTGGGTCTATCACTTATAAGACTTAAGTTTACAGTTTTTATTGTATGTGAAAGACTTGTATTATATCAGTAGGATGGAGTATTTTAGAAAGTGTATCCAAAGGGAAAATGGTATGGATATTGGGCATCAAAACAGATGACTGCAGATCCCATTTGATGGATATTTTATGTTAGGGAGGTCTTCCCAGTATTTATTCCTTTTTCCCCAAAACAAACTATTGTCCTTTGGGGGAAATGTGTGGTTGTGATAGAGCAAGAAATAAAGAAGCCTAATTCTAATGAAAGTCGTAAGGGCCAAAATGACTCACTTTTGTTACGGCGGGGTAAGCACAGGTCCTAAGCTTGGTTACATGATTTTTTTTTAACTTTAATAGTTGGAGATTATTCATCCTAATACTGGCAACTTGACCAGTGTGGCACAGACCATTATTAGAGTTCTTGTTCCTGAATTCCCTGCTGAGATGTTTTGCTTTTTGCCTTTTTTTCAAAGCCTAGTTATAGTACTTTTAATTACAGAAAAATAGAAAAAACATAATCCCTACCTCCCTTCCCTACAGCCTTTAAGTGTAAATAAAAATCCCCTGACATCATGCATAAAAGAACTTAAGGACACTCAGAAAAGTGGAGATTAAAAAACAGACAGATTAGGGGCCTCAGGGCCCAAGTAATGACATGGTGGTAAGTGCGCGAGGTTTTCTTTTTGCCTCATATATGCCTGACCAGATATTGGAGAGGCCTGCCACCCAGAAATGCCAATGGGTACAGATTGTAAAAGCACCAACAAAGGCCTCTTGTCTCCAGCCAAAGAGTGAGGAAAGGGGAAGCTGGCCAAACAGAAAACATTTAGAAACTTGCCACATTTACTCCAGCCAAATCACACAGAAAAAGCACTGCCCCGCCTCACACCTGCCAACAGAGACCAATGGAGAAAAAGGCACAGGGGTGCCTGGTTATCGTCCTCAGCAAGGTCATGGTGAGGGGGAAAAACCTCCTCCATGGGGGAGTGATTCCCCACTAGCCTCCTCTCACACCGTTGCCGAGATGGCGGCAGAAATCCAGGGGCCCACGTGGCCTCCACCGTCATTAGGTAAGTTGGGAAAGTGCATTACTACCTGGTGGTGGTAAGTGTCTTGGGTCCGCACTGTCTTTTCTAATAATACTTTGGCTAAGACATGAAGAGACATTTCACCCAAGAGGATATCTGGCAGGCGAATAAGCACATGAAAAGATGTCCAACATCACTCGTCATTAGGGAAATAAAAAATGAAGACCACAATGAGATGTCACTCTACACGTATCGGAATGGCTAAAAATAAAAATAGTGACAAAACTAAATTCTGGCAAGGATGCATAAAAGCTGGGTTTCTCGTACATTGATGGTAGAAATATAAAATGATAGAGTCACTCTGGAAAATGGTTTGCCAGTTTCTTAAACCTTATGACCTAGCAATCACACTCCTAGGCAATTTATCCTGGAGAACTGAAAACCGAGGTCCACACAAACACCTGTGCGATGATCATTCCTATCAGCTTTGTTTGTAATAGCCAAGAACTAGGCACAGTTAACCTGCCCCACAGTGGGTGGATGATTAAACAAAGCGTGCTCCCTCAATGTCACGGAATCAGGAGAAATGGACTATTGATACATCAACAACTTTGATGGATCACTGGGGCATCATGCCAAGGGAAAAAGCTAATTTTGGAAGGTCACATTCTGTGTGATTTCATTTATATGACAACGTTGAAAAGACAAAATTATAGAGATGGAGGACAGAAAAGAGGTTGCTGGGGTTAGGAATGTTGGGGAAGAGGGGTGAGTATGACTATCGATTTAAAACGGATCCATTTGTGGTGACTTAATTGTAGCAGTGGTTGCTTGAATCTACGCAGTTGATAAAACATCATCAAAATATACACACCCACACCAATATGCCAGGGTCACTTTTCTGTTTCAGTGTATTATACTATAATTATATAAGATGTCACTATTGAGGGAAACTGGCTGAAAGTTACATAGAACTTTTCAACAACTATCTTTGCAACTTTTTGTGAATTTATAAGTATATAAAAAGTTTTGAAAAATCTGGTAATATACAGTAGCCTTCCTTCAGTTTCATAAATTTCTACTATCTTTTCAAGAAATCCCTCTTTTACTTAATATACCATGTCTTGCTTTTATCCAAATTATCCTAACGGATATGCAACATTTATGTCAATGATTCGTCTCATCCTTAGAAGAGTAAGAAAGAAAGGCTTCTAGAAAGCAGGCATCAGAAAAAGGAATCAGAAACTAAAATCATCTTCTCTTTCTTTGTATGCATATGTCTAAGTCAAGCTATGTTAAATTAACTTGGGTTCTCCTTTCTGCTAAACACAATTACATATCTCACACACGCCCTCCTCCCCACCCCCACCGCGCCTTAGTCTGCTGGGACAATCGGAACCGCCCTCATATTTGCTAAAGAAAGCACTACAGGTTCACGTCGTTTATTAGGCTTCACAGTTGGTTGCAAGGGACAGAGGGTCACCTAGCTAGGTAGGCTGCAGGAGCACAGCTGAGGAACGTTCATTTCTTTCACCTACGGTGGTTTGGGAAATGAGCTTTACGTGGATATTCTAAATCAGGGTGTTCGGGCTGTATTTTTTTGCGTCACGGTGTTGATTCATGACTCTCTTGGAGGTCTTAGGATATTCCTGCTTCCGTGCAAGATAAGTATTCAATATGGAGGTGTTTCTCTCTGTCTTTCCTACTTTCATGTGCTTGACTCTGGGTCCCAGGAAGACTGGGTGACACAGGACAAAACACGGCCCATTAGGCAGCCTGGCCCACGGACAGAGCAGACTTCCTTAGAAGACAATGCGAACAGAGCAGGAAATGACCTGTATCACTGAGTGTGGCTTTGCCTGAAAAATGCTGGGAAAACTTCAAACCCAGCTGACCTGCCGCAGCACTGCTTGAAATCTCATCTGCATTCCTTTGTAGTTAACATGTCATTGGTTTCCAAAGGCAGAAGGACTTATATAGACATACTCCTGCCATGAAGAAGTTTTCTTTTCAAGAACTACCTGATACCCTGAATGGCAATTCAATCTCATCTGTACAGAGAGGGGGATGAGACAGAACACTGACAGTGTGGTGATCTTAAATGGGCTGTAGTAGCTGGCAGATCGGGAGTGTGACTCTAAAACTTAATTATACAGCAAAAACCGAGACAGAGGCATGGCCAGCATGAGAAATCTACTTAGCACCAGGGAGAATATAACACCTTGTCTGGAAATGTATGAGCATGAAACTCTGCTAATAACTTTGAGGTCGCATTTGGCAGTGTTAAACAAGGAAGCCAGGTACAGATTCTGGGACACATGAGCAGTGAACAGTGAGGACAAATCATTGTAGACAGCAGTTCATTGTGTCTAGTGGTTCTTTTTTTTTTTTCTGGCTGTTTTTTTAATTTAATATAACGTGTCGACTTAGGTAACTGGAAAGTCCAAGGGCAGAGCTGGCTTCTGTTACAGCGGCTTGGAACATGTCTTTCTAAGCTCGCTCGCTCTCTCTCTCTCTCTCTCTCTCTCTCTCCCACCCTCTCTCTTTTCTCTCCCTCTCCCTCCCTCTCTCCTTTCCCCTCTTGACTCTGGCTCCTTGCTTTTGTTGGTTTTGTACTCAGACAGGCTCGTTCTATAGTCAGCCCCAAACCTACATTTATATAACCCGCCCTCAGCACCCAGATTGTCAGAGTTAGAGAAGAGCCTGATTGGTCCCCATTCATGACCAAGGCAATAGGGTACTCCGTTCCAATGTGATCAAGTCACCTACCCACACCTGCGGAGGGCAGAATTGGAACTGGCCCCACTGGTAATACCTGAAATGGCAAAGAGTCATTTCCACCTTGATCCTAAAGTACTAATGGGAGTGGAAGGGTGTTCTTGAAGGTAGGATAGAGCCAGGCAAATGGGAAGCTAGGAGGTGGGTACAGAGGCACAAGAATGTTTGAGAGGATCGCAGAACAGGAAGCAGAATGGAGGAGGGCACTGCAGACAAAAACACTTCAGCATTTTTTCAGAAAAGATGTGTATGGGAGGAAGCCACACGTGGGATAATTTTGACATTGATACTACCTTAGGATAGTTACACAGAAGGTCGAAAAGGAAAAACCGGAAGTCTGAATTTCCCTATGACCACACTGTGCTGTCTCTGGACACAACAGTTAAGCCTAGGGATTGACGATGTGGAAGAAAATAGCTTCTAGCTCAGGAAGAAATGAAAAACAGATTGTCATAGGCCAGGCTGTATATCTTTCTGAGTACTATCAGGAAAGAAACTGAAAATCCTAGCTCGAGCTGAGCTTTTAGCTACCCTTAAAATTGTGAGTGAAATAGCACGGGAGTAGGTCAGGAAGGTGGTCCCAGAGTAGGTCCTTTTAAAATGCTAATATGCATGAAGGGATGGATGTTCTGAAGCTTTTTACCTGGCAGCAGCACCAAATGTTAACGCACCATCTTATGCCTGAAGTTCATGGTGTCTTAAGTACCAAACAAGGCACAGAGTTAGTTCTGGTGTTTTGAAAGGCGGCGTAAACTCCACTGTTTTTTTACTTTCTGGGTAGACTAACAGCTCTGAGGACATGCCTTGAGACTACATACAGGGTGGGGCAAAAGTAGGTTTACCATTGTTCATACGTAAAACAATGGAACAATAATAAATTATAATAGAAGAATAAACACCGTGTCTTACGTACTCACAAATCCACTTTTGCCCCGCCCTGTATATGTAAAAGTTGGTCTAGAAAGGAATGCTCTGAGGATCTGGTATCTGAAGTATGTCCTTGGTCTGGAAGCATAAAATCATATCTCCACTGTTTCTATTGTTGTTATCCCTTTCTAAAATCACTTATTTTAACATATATAAGAGCTTATTATGCTGACGACATTTCAGCCCCTTAGCTGTAAACACCCACGTCAGGGAGCTCTTTGACCGCGTTGTTGAGAATTTAAGCATAGGATCTCCAGCGCGTGGGACAGTCAAGTCTTCCTCTCCTCTTCGGATAGAACAATCCAGATGTATTGCTCTGCAATATCATTACTGCTTCAGAGATGAGCTCGAAAGAAGCACCAAGCCAAATCCTCTTCTGCGTTCTCCGCTGAGGGGGCTATGTCAAAGCCACGCCTGTGGAATTCCCTCATCCTTGCTACAATAAAGGGTGATTTATGTAACGTGGGTCTCCGGGTTATTCCCAGAGCTAAGAGGGCAGATTGCAAATGCACTTCGTATTACCTCCCCCTTCACCCTGAGGTGCCTCGGAGGTGACCACGAGGCGGGGGGGAGGGGGGGGCGGTGTAGGAGGAGATTCTCTGTAACTGTGACATCTACTGAGAACAAAAAGGGGCACCTGCTTCCATTCTCTACTCTCCGCCCTCTGCGAGGGGACTT